>PVJH01043550.1:0-13538 GCA_004026705.1 Nesogale talazaci | reverse complement strand
AGAGGTGAACGGTGCTCCCTAAGGGTTTCCAGGGATTTGGGGGAACGAATTCACCACACCTTTGTTCCAAGGATCCTCTGGGTAGACTTTAATGCCCAACCTTTCTGTTAGCAGCTGCTCATGTGAACCGTCTCTAACCCTTCAGGGGTTACTAAGTGCTAAATGCCAGGAGTGTGATTCCCTTCCCTGAGTTTCGGGGCTCCACCCATTCATGTTGACTCAATAAACGGCCTGGAAATCTCTCGGTGCCACGGGTAATACTCATCCAACCAGAACCCACTGCTTGGACCAGCTGAAACACTGCTCTTTGAAGAGTACTTTTGTGCTTTCAAAATTACTCTTCAATTGAGCCTTTGGAAGTGCTACTCTCCCCTCTGATGCAATTGCTGTATAAATACACAGATTTGCATTTTCTAGCTACCTCAGCACGAAACCACGAGAAAGTGAATTTTCCTACCCACAGACTAATCATAGATGCATTTGACACCAACAGACGGGTTATTAGAAAGCATTTCTGTTCCTAATGCAAATAAAATGGTATTCCTGAGGGATGTTTAACCATTAAGTATAATGAGACTTTTTGTTCAAGAGCTAGATTAGTTCCCCCCTCCCTTATTTAGTATAATTAAACTTGCATTTTAACACTTTCTAAAACCAGACAGCTAGTCATGAGGGGGGTCCCCCACCCCGTTAGAATAGCTCTATTCAGAATGCATGTCAGACACATCCACTTACACATGTCACAAACTGAGATGGCACACATTGCGTGATTCACAATAAGGCAGCTGCTGAGAGTGCATATGAACAGCCAGTCACCTTGTGGCTTGGCTTCTTAGATTAGAGCTCCAGGGTTATGGTCTCATGGGCACCACAGTTCATCGTTTTTATTTTTATTTTTATTTTTTAACCATGGCGAGGCTAGGGGGTTCAAACTGCTGACCTTGAGATTAGGATTCCAGTACATAACCACTATGCCACCAGGGCTCCATAATTTATAGCACAGTGCATTGGCCTGATGTGTTCAAGGGTTCTGTTTCCTTATGTGGTTCAGTACCATTGATTTCTCTCTGCTTGGAGCAACAGAAGAAGAATCCAGAAGAGAAGGGAGAAGTAGACCCCGTGGCTGATTCCCCCACCCCCCACAAGACCAGAAGAACTAGATGATGTCTGGCTATTGAAAATCTTGATCAAGGAGCCTATAAAAGAATCCTTATCAAAAGGAAGAAAATACAGAACAGAATTTCAGAATCTTATGGATTCCAGACTTCTTGGAAGCCGTGGAGACTGGATAAACCCTAAAACTATTACCCTGAGATGCTTTAAGCCAAAACGATGCACTGAAGTCTTTTTAAAACAAGTAGCTGAATTAGTAAAGAAGATATCCCTGGAATATTGTAAGATTTGAAGAACTCTATGGGATCAAAGCAACAGCTTGAAAGCCCACACAGGAGACTGGGGGAGGGGCGAGCAGAGCATTTGTGTCGACATGGGAGGAACAACTTGGGAAAGGGGGTGTGAAAATAGTTGCTCAATGTCACTGAGTCATACAGGTAGAAATTGTCGGCAGGTGTTCTGTTTATATGCCCAACAACAAAAATAAAAGATACCTCCCACATGCAGCTTATTGTAAAATGGTTTTTAGTAAATTCGCCAAATTATACAAATATCGACCTCACCCATTAGCACAGGAGTCTTGGTGGGGTTGTGGTTATGTGTTCGGTTGTCATCCCCATGGTCAGCAGTTTGAAACCAGCCACAGCTCCTTGGGGGAACAGACTGCGCTTTCTGCTCCCCTAAACAGTTATGATTTCAAAAACTCACAGGGAGCCACTGTGCATCAGCATTGGCTTGGCGGCAGTGAGTGATACCCATGAGTGATTCCACATTGTCCTTGAGGCAGAGGTCATGCATGCCTCCCCCACCAACTGTCTTTGCCTATTTTATGCCATCCCTCCCTCCCACGGCAGGCTACGTCGGGGGTGGATTTAATCCCGTGTTGACATGGCCACACGGAACTCATAGACAGCACTGTGGCAATAGCTTACCACAAAGGCAGGGTGTGTAAATAGGAAGGAGACAGTCATTAATCCACAGCACCAATTCTCCCAGGCCAGTAGCCAAGTCTCTCCAGTCCTCAGTCTTTCAGCAGTGTAACCCCTTGGCCTCTGCCTCCAGGGGCCAGGAAGCCAAACCACGGCTCAACCTCGCCGCCTCATAGGCTCCGCCTCAGTCTTGATCTGGCCTCTCTGTTCTGTCCCATAGATCCTTTGCTGCAGCCTTCACCACGACAGAGAGACTGCACACACGCTCTTCTGATAGTCCTGGGCGTTCTCACTATTTCTGCTGGAGCGCTGGCTCCATCCACTGATGAATTTCTTTGAGAGGTGCCTTGTGTCCTTCAGCAGATCATATACCCAAAGACACAAAAAGTGGGACTTGACTCACCTTTCACTAAGGTAGAGAGATAAGCCCACCTTCATCCTCCCCATTACATAGCAGAAGACTCCCTCCAAAGTGGGGTCATAGTCACTGTCATAAAGGGATCATACGAGGGCTGAGCCCCGGTAGCGTAGTGGTTGTGCGCGGGACTGCGGCCCACTGGGATGGAGGTTCAATTCCAGCTCCACGGAGCAATGGCTGGGCCTCCTACTCCCACCACCTGAGGGCAGTGATGCCCAACAAAAATAAATGAATAAAAAAAATAAAGGGATCATACGTAGCTTAATGGAATTATGGCTAGAAGGGCCATAGTAATAATTGACGACCTCTCACTTAGGTGACCAGTAGCTTTTTTGTTTATGAATTTGCCTATTCTGGACATTTGACATAAATTCATGAGGTAATTTTTAAAAATACTTTTACTTGGGGCTGTTACATCTTTTATAACAATTCATACATTCCTCCAGTGTGTCAAGTATGCCTCCATCATCATTTTCAAAGCTTGCTCTTCCCACTGGAGCCCCTGATAACAGCTTTTCCCCCTCCCTCCCTGGCCTGCTCTCCCTCATGGACTCCTGATAAGTTATAGATTATCTTTTATCATCCTCCACCACTCCTTACCCACTTTTCCATTACTACCTACCCCTCCTTCTGGTACCCACCCATCTTCCAGGTATCGCTACTCTCCTTGTTGGTCCTGAGGGGGTTTATCTATCCTGGATTCCCTGTGTTGTGGGCTCTTATCTGTAGCAGTGTGCGTGCTTTGGTCTAATCGGATTTGAAGGTAGAATTGAAGTCATACTCCTGAAAAAATATTACACTGCCCCTCAGTCTTTATAGGGCCTTAGTTCTGGGACCCTTACAGATACCAAACTGCGGATACTCCTGCTGCTTATTTAAAATGTTAAAGTGTTTGCATAGAACTTACATGCTACAAATGCCCAGAATTCCAATGCCCCCCCCCAAAGCTATGTATTTAATACAAGCTATCACCTCCAAAGGACTCTCCATTGCACTTAATAATATTATTTGTCATATCTGCAATTCCATTCTTAGAAACATTTTTCAAACTCATCTGTATGGATGACCGATAGCACTTCTAATTTTTTTTTGCCTCTTCTATGTTGTCAAATATCTGTGCTTTTATGTCCCTCTTCATTTGCAGAAACAAAAAGAAGGCTGCACAGAGCAAAGTAAGGTGATGAGCAAGAGAGGCATGCTGTTTTTTTTGTCCAAAACTGACATACTCAGATGGCTGCATGAGCAACTACATTGTTGTGGTGGCCAAACCAATTCTCCATCGGCCACAAGTCAGGCCTGTTTGGTCACACTTTTATGCAATCTCTAAATACAAAGTTTGGGTTAGCAGTCTGACCTGGTAGAATGAACTAAAAATGCAGAGTCGACATTTTCATCTGTTCAGGAAGTTGATGGATGTCCAGACATGGTTTGTCATCCAGCAACATTTCACCTTTTTTGAAATGAGAAAACCACTCATACATTTGAGGTTTTTGCATTGTGGTGCCCTTGTAAGCTGTGTTGAACACCACAAGAGTTTTTTTGGTTTTTTTTTAGGCATCACTGCCCTGGTGGTGGGAGTAGGAGGCCCAGCCTTTGCTCCTGGGAGCTGGAATTGAACCTCCATCCCAGTGGGCCGCAGTCCCACGCACAACCACTACGCCACCAGGGCTCAGCCATCACAAGAGTTTTTTTGTGGCATTTTTCATGAGCAGAAAATAAAATTTCACAACTACACAATGTTTTCTTTTTCTTTCTTGTTTTTTTTTTCATTTTTTCCCTTTTGTTCTTTCTTTTTTCCCCTTTCTTTTTTTTTCATTTCAATATGTATGAGACCAAGCATCCCTGGACTGCTACAAGAGACAAGCAGACAGGGATAGGTAACTTTATCTATCTAAAGTAAACAACTTTAGAGCAGGGGGAATGACAAAATAGTACTAAACAGCTATATTGTAGTCTTAAATCCTGCCGTACGATGTTTTCTTAAATTGGCCATCACACACACACACACACACACACACGGTTTGAGCAAAATTGACAAAAAAAATTCATTGCTACCAGAGAGAACTTTTCCAGGTAATGCCGCTGGATGCACTAACTTGCTCGGCACTTCACCTAGCTGGAAAAAATTCATACTACAAAAGCTCTACTCCACCCAGCACAATTTTTTTAAAAAAAAATATTTTTATAGGCATCACTGCCCTCAGGTGGTGGGAGTAGGAGGCCCAGCCTTTGCTCCTGGGAGCTGGTATTGAACCTCCAACCCAGTGGGCCGCAGTCCCGCGCACAACCACTACGCCACCAGGGCTCAGCCGGGTTTTTTTTTTTTTTTTTTGTGGGAGGTGTACTTCCTAGTATACTATAGTATACTATACTAGTATACTATAGTTCACTTGTAATATCAATATACCTTAAAGAGCATTTGGGACCCCTCTTAGTCTTTGAGCTATTTCTTTTTTTTTTTTTTTTGAGCTATTTCTTTGATTATTGACTACTTGTTCCTCTCATTCTGCTCCCCCTCCCCTAATATTTTGATCTCTGGTTGATTTAATCTGAAGATGTGGAACCCACAGATAAGGAGGATCAGTTGTACATTTACCCATTTGTTTTACCCATTACCATGGATAATCAATGTCGTTTACCCATTTATATGTTTATGGACATTTAGGGTTTTTAGAACTAATGCATCAACATTTGTATAGGTAACTGGATTTTGAAGGTAGCTTATATATTTGTAGTTTGATAAATAATTGCTAACTCTCATTGAATTCAAAATTATCTTGAGAGAACAAGAAATGGTTTTTCATGAGAAGAGGAGCAACTGAATGGAGCAAACCTTTCTTTCTTAAACCTTACTCTTTCAGTATTTCTCCCAGGTGACATGGCCAACCTCTGAGAGAAAGGTTTCATTTCATTCTAGAGTGCTTTCTTTGCATCTTTGTAAATCTACATGTGCACCTCAGGAAGAACCTCAAAGAACAGGAGCTGCTCAAACAAATGCCTTTACCCCCTAATTAAGACTAAAATTAGAGTTGACCTTTCTATTTTAACTATCTGCTACACATCTTGAGATCCCAGGAGGTTTTTATTATAAAAAGACCTGCTTGTTGTTGGAAGAAAAGCGTTTTTTCAGAAACTATATGAGGAGAAATTAATTCACAAATTATATGAGGAGGTACTTATGAGAAAATGTGTGTTTAATTTCAAAGTTTTGGGAGGGTTAATTAAAAAGAATATAAATGTGATTTTCCTTTCCTGTGTTTTAGCCTTAAAGATTCACAGATGGTATCATTAGTCCTGTTTGCTGGCTGGCATTCTCGGGATGGGCTTTTGTGTTGCCAACAAAGGCACAATTTAATGGCTGGATTGCATATTGTTTTAAAAAAACACTCACACACAAAACAACCTTCTGGGCAATGACTATTACTGCCCTGCTGAGGGCACTGATCATGGGAAGAAGTGGAGTATTTTTTACCTTACCCAGACCAAATGGCTAGGGTTTCTTTGGTGTGTGTTTTATAGTAAAAGCAAGGACATTAAACAAAACAGACCAAAAACACACTTAAAATTTTCTCATGGAAAAATAAACACCTATGTTAAGAATTTTCAAATCTTAAGATACAAAAATGAAAAGAAATCTTTCTTCTGATTTAGTTATCTAATGCTACTATTGAAGAATCACCCCAAGTGGGTGGTTTTAACGGTTATTTTCTCACTGTTGAGGGGGTCCTTGTTACTGGTGCCTTCGAATCGCCTCTGACTCCCAGAGGCCTTCTGTGCAACAGAAAGAAACAGGGCCTGCTCCTGGGCCATTCTCCCATCTGTGATGTTCGAGCCTTTTGTTGGAGCCGAAGGGTCTGGCTATCCCTTTGAGGGTCTTCCTCTTTCTCCTTTACCGAGGAGCCCTGCTGGGAGAGCAGCAATGCACACTGGGCTGTGACCCATGAGGTCAGTAGTTTGTAAGGGGGTGGGGGGGGGAAGGGGGGAGAGAAGGGGTTTCTACCCCTGTAGAGTTTGTAACCTTGGAAACCCACCCTGGCAGTTCGACCGCCGGCTGCGGGGTCTTTATGAGTTGGTATTGACTCAATGTCAGTGAGTTTTTTCTACTTTACCAAGTAGGGTGGCCTCCAGGACTGGACCCTTCTGATAACATGTCCAAAGGACTTGTGGTGAAATCTGACCTTTCCCTTCCAAGGAGCCTGCTGGCCTTGTTTCCTTCAACACAGATGCGCCTATTCTTTGGGCAGTTCATGCTACTTTCAACATTCTTCGCCAGCACCATAATTCAAATGCATTGATTCTTCTTTATTCTCTATTCAATATCCAACTTTCACATGCATGTAAGACAGTTGAAAATACCATGACTTGGGGGCTGAGCCCCGGTGGTGTAGTGGTTGTGCGCAGGACTGCGGCCCACTGGGACGGAGGTTCAATTCCAGCAGTGGGGCTAGGCCTCCTACTCCCACCACTGGAGAGCAGTGATGCCCACTCCCCCCCCCAAAAAAAAAGGAAAATACCATGACTTGGGTCCGGGACTGCCTTAGATGAAATATCAAGTATGCAATCATGCCATTTAATTACCGTGTTTAGAAACCCAGGTAATGCAACTGTTCTTCTAGCTTACACTAAATACTAAAACTAGTGAATAAATCAAATACTACCAATTTCAATCATGCAAACAAGATGCATTAATAGTTACTGGTGAGCAGAATGCAAAATTTTGAAACAGGAAATAATTGTTGACAAAAGTTGTCCTTTGTGACAGAAACCAAACTGGAGATCACATGACAGAATTTTGCAAGACAAAGGATGAATAAGTATTTTTTTTCTTAAAAAATCACTTTATTGGGGGTTCTTACAGCTCTTATCACAATCACAATCCATGCATACATCCATGTGTCAAACACTTTTGTACCTATGTTGTCATCGTCATTTTCAGAATATTTTCTTTCTACATGAGTCCTTGGCATCAGCTCCTCATTTTTCCCTCACTTCCCCCTCCTTTACGAACCCTTGATAAGCTATAAATTATTGTGTTTATGTCTTATTTCACCCACTGTCTCCTTCCACCCATTTTCCTGTTGTTTGAAGGGAGGGGGTTTATATGTCAATCATTGTGATTGGTTCCCTCTTTCTCCGCCCATATTCCCCCTACCCTTCTGGTATCACTACTCTCATTATTGGTCCTGAGGGGTTTATCTGTCCTAATTCCCTGTGTTTCTAGCTCTTATCTGTATCCGTGTACATGCTCTGGACTACCCAGATTTGTAAGGTAGAATTGGGGTCATGATAGTTGGGGGGAGGAAGCACTAGAGAACTAGAAGAAAGTTGTATGTTTCATTGGTGCTCTACTGCACCCTGACTGGCTCATCTCTTCCTAGTGACCCTACTGTAAGGGGGATGTCCAATTGTCTACAGAAGGGCTTTGGGTCTCTACTCTGTCTTCTCCCTTATTCCCATCAATATGATTTCTTTGTTCTGGTCTTTGATGCCTGATTCCATCAACTCCTCATGATCACACAGGTTGGTGTGCTTCTTTCATGTGGGCTTTGTTCCTTCCCAGCTAGATGGCTGCTTGTTTATCTTCAAGCCTTGAAGATCCTAGATGCTATATCTTTTGGTAGCTGGGCACCATCAGTTTTTTTCCCCACATTTGCATATGCACTCATTTTGTCTTCAGCGATCATGTTGGGAAAAGTGAGCATCACAGAATGCCAGGTTATTCAAACAAAGTGTTCTTGTGTTGAAGGAGTACTTAAGTAGAGACTCAATAACCATCTGTGGCCTTAATATTTAATATAGAGGTGTATGCATATAGATCTATTTCCCTATCATTATTTATAAGTATATTCACATACGTATGTGCCTGGTACTTATATCTCTATAAATGTCCTTTGCCTCCTAGTTCTTTCCTCTATTTCCTTTTATTTTCCTCTTGTCCCACTTTCATGTTTGGCCTTCATTCAGTTTTAATAATTCCTCTTGGCTACCAAATACCATTTTTTCAATGACACTAACACTGATTATACAACAACCAAAATGAGGCCAAGGGCTGACTATAGAATTGACCATCATTTCCTCAGGTTGGAGGTAGAGAAAATTAAAACAAGTTCACAAGAGCCAAAATATGAGCATGAATTTTGAGACCACCGCAAGGACAGATTTGATGCATTGAGCCCCAGCGACAGAAAATATGATGAGCTGTTGGAGGGACAACAAGGATATCGCACATGAAGAAAACATAAGGTCCTTTAAAAAACTCAGAAGAGAGAGCAAAGTGGATCTCCGAAGAGACTGTGAGACTTACTCTTGAAGTAGAGGAGCTAAGGTAAATGGACAAAAAAGATGAAATAAAAGAGCTGAATGGAAAACTTCAAAGGCCAACTCCAGAAAAGTGATATTTTAATGAAATACACAAACCCTAGAGTTCAAACACTTAAAAGGAAGGACATGCTTAGCATATCTTAAACTCAGAGAGCTGAAGAGACATTATAGGCTTGGGTCAGAATAGTGAAAGATCCTACAGATACAACACTGAATGATGCGAGAAGCATCAAAAGTAGACAGAATACACAGAGTCGCTGTACCAAAAAGAACTAGTCCACATTCAAGCATTTCAAGAGTTAGCGCTTGATGAAGCATGAATAATACTGAAGGGAGACGTCCAAGCTGCACTGAAGACATTGACCGAACACAAGTCTCCAAGAAATTGGTGGAATGCCAATGGAAATATTTCAACCAACTGATGAAGCTTTTTTTCACTTATCTATGCCAAGAAATTTGGGAGGCGGCTACCTGGCCAAGTAACTGGAAGAGATTAATATTTTCACCCATTCCCAAGAAAGGTAACCAAAATATCCAAATCATTGAACAATAGCATTGCTACTGCAATCAAGCAAATGTTGAAGATGATTCGACAACAATTATAGTAGCACCTTACCAAGGATCTGCAAGCAATCCAAGCTGAATTCAGAAGAGGTCATGGAAAGAGGGATGTCATTACTGACATCAGATGAATCTTGGCCCAAACCAGAGAATACCAGGATATTTACATGTGTTTTATTGACTATGCGAAAGTGTTCCACTATGTGAATTATCGCACATTATTGATAGTGTTGAGGAGAATACTTATTCAATCTGCATATCGTACAAATAGCGAGAATCTGCATTACAGGAAGAAGGTGTTATCAGAATTAGGAAGGCTTATTCACAACCTGATATGCAGAGAACACAATGTTGCTGGCAGAAATCCAGAAGGATATGAATTTTGCCCATGGAATCCTTCATTAGTGCAACTTGGCTGTGTTAGTCTGGGTAAACTAGGGAAACAAATCCTCAGAAACTCATAAGTGTAAGACAGAGTTTTATATAAAGGGTAAAGTGTACATTAAGAAAGCATCCCAACCCAGTGCTGTCCAAGACCTTAAGTCCAACATTAGCTCATATGTCTGACACCAATCTACAAAGTCCTCCTCCATCTCACACAACACACACAATGACACTGACTATAGAAGGAAAGCCAAATCAGTGAGTGTGTAATCCTCTCAGCACTGTCGGGTCTCTATGCAGCTCCTCCAGCACCCAGGGCTGCATCAGGGTAGGTCCATGCAGCTTCTCCTCAGGGATGTCTGGCAGGAAGTAAGCCTTGCCGGCTGAACCAGGGAACTGCCTGAGGCAGCTGCACCCTGTTCTGACCATCAGAGCGCAAGAGACCTGAGAACGAAGAAGGCAAGGCTCACCAAGCCCTTTTTTTTTCTGCTATTCAATTACTCCCACATGTGGTTAACTATCTCACTGGGGCTTACATTTTTCCTTCAGTGTTGAGTGTGTTCTTATTTGGGGACTTTCTAACTCCAGGTCTTTTCACATTTCATTGTATTTATTTTTGTCTTCAAAATTGCACTTTGAAATTTACTCTTTAGGTATCAATATACTGTTGCATCTATTTTAAATTAAATAGCACAATTTTACTTGCTTATATTAGCAACACTCAGCTTATCTGTTAACCAATCCAGTTGAGTCAGAAGCAGATAGTTAACTGAACAGCTAGTAGCTATCCACTATAGAGTTTGCCCCTTGATCTCTTTAGTCCCCTAGCCACTGCTCAGAGCAGGACTAGAGGTTTTCCCTTACTTCCATGGGTACAAATAAAACCATACCTAGCCCTCTACTCTAAGATTCATATTGTCAGTTATATTTTAATATAGCCATTGGTTAGAAGCAATTCTAATAGTGTTGGCATTGTTTTGCAAGAGCCATTACAAACTCTACAAGGTGGTGTAAGAGGCTGAAAGAAATAACTGAACCATTTTTTTTAACCCCATGGAAGTCAATGAGCTGTATGCTTGGGGTGAAGCTGGTACAATTGGCAACATTTCTGAAACAGGTGTCAAGAGCTAGGTGACCTGCATTTTAAAAACTGGTATAAGAGCCCAGTGCAATGATTTCTATAGAACTTTAATGGACAAGAAAAGTGTCATGAGAGAACAGAGTTAAGAAGGTTGGAGGCATGGGCTGAGCCCCGGTGGCGTTAAGTGGTTGAGTGCGGAACTGCAGCCCGCGGGCTTGGCAGTTCAAATCCAGCGGTGGCTGGGTAGCGTCCACGACCACCAGAGGCAGTGATGCTTACAAAAAAAAAAAGAAAGAAAGAAAAGGTTGGAGGCGGGGAAGCAGGTCTGACCTCTGACATGAGGCCATTGGTATTGGAGTGGTATGCTAATAGCTTCTCCTTCTCCTTTCTGGAGCCAGAAGAGATCAGACATGGCCCCTATATTATTTCTTCAGTGACTTACTGGACCAATCCCCTGCTTGAGCTGCAATTCTCATCAGATTGAGGACTGCAGTGGGACCAGGGGCTAGATGTGGGGCTGCTTGTTCCAAGGTCGGCTGTTGAAAGCTATTGACTAATGGTCATGAGAAAGGGAGGCTGGGAGCTCCTGTCAAGGTATGCAGATTATCTAGAGTAGCTCTCTGCTGAGTCTAGCTCAACTCATTGGCAGTCGGCTTCATCATAAGACTTGCAGAAAGATTACTAGAAAGATCAGATGGAAGCCTGAGGAGGCAGTGAGCTGATGTTAATGTGGGAGGAACGACTCAGAAAAGGAGGGTGATCATGTGATGGTCACGAAAGGGTACATGTAGCAAAACAAAAAAATGAGACCACAGCTCTTTACAGATATATTTTTTGTGTCTATTATCACGGACACTCGTTGAGTGGATAGAAAGGACTCATGTAAACCATAAAAATACATTTTGGGGCTGAGCCCCGGTGGCGTAGTGGTTGTGCGTGGGACTGCGGTCCACTAGGATGGAGGTTCAATTCCAGCAGTGGGGCTGGGCCTCCTACTCCCACCACTGGGGAGAGCAGTGATGCCCCCCCCAAAATACATTTTGAACATTTTTATATTTACTCAAAAGGTTTTATGAAAAGAGCGACATGGGATAAGCATCTCATGTTTCTTAAGCTGTGTTTACATTTTGGAAGACAGAGCACGAATTTTAGACACCAAAGATACTAAATATGAAGCATTCCAACGTCAAAGCAGACCCGCCTCTCATTTTCTGGGTTTTTATTTCACTGTTAGGAGCCCTAGGGTTGTAGTAGCTAGTCATTGCAAGATCAGCAGTTCAAAACCAGTGGCTCCTCCCTGGGAGAAAGATGAGGTTGCATGCTCCTGTAAGTAGCTACAAGCTCAAAACCCACAGGGTGGTTCTACTGTCCGATAGGGTCACTATGAGTTAACATCAATTTGACGGCAGTGAGTTTGGGTTTTGTTTTATTTCATTATTATTATTATTATTATTATTATTATGACATAAATCATAAAGTGATGGTGTACATTTGTGTTCTATTGTGAATAAGGCAAAATAAAACCTGTAAGTTGTTTCCAGTCTAAAATTTTTATTCCACGAAAGGAATAATCTCGCATCATTAAAAATGCAAATAATCAGAATAAGAGTTTATTGCAAAATCACAGATGTTGTTGGGTGGATACAAAAAAACACTGAGAGTCGCTGAACAAGTTAAATAGAAATTGCTAGAGGAAAACCTAATCTGCTGTGTAAACTTTCACTGAAAGCAACACAATTTTATTTTAAAAATTAAATTACTGGGGCTGAGCCAGTGGTTGAGTGTGGGACGGCAGCCTGCGGACTTGGTGGTTTAAATCCAGCGGCGGCTCTCAGGAGCAGCACTGGGTAGCGCCCACGACCACCAGAGGCAGGGATGCCAAAAAAACAAAAATTAAATTACCACTAAACTCCCCCCATACTGAAAAAAACAAAGAAGCAACTAAGAGTGTGAGTGGGGACAAAAGGAGGAAACCAAGTACTTGTAGCAGTTTTAAATGTCTAGCTATCACTCATTAAAAAAGCAGTTAAATTCTAGTGGTTCAGTATTTCTATGTGTGTTAGGCTAGGGTGTCTATAGAGAAACAAACCCAAACAAACATGTATTTATCTATGTATAAGGAAGAGTTTTCTTTGTTTTTGTTGCATCACTGCCCTGGTGGGAGTAGGAAGCCCAGCCTTGCTCCTGGAGAGCTGCTGCTGCTGCTGCGCTTGAACTGCCAACCTTGTGGACTGCAGTCCCATACACAACCACTAGGCCACCAGGGCTCAGCAGGAGTTTTCTATCAAGAAGCAATTGTATATCAGGAAGGCATCTCAGCCCAGTCCCACTCAAGTCCATGAATCCAATGTTTTAAGTCCCTCTTCAGACTCAAGCAGCCACATGCAATGATGCAGAATGCAGGAAGATCACATGACGCTGGGGACATGGTAATGTGGATCTAGGATTAGAGGAACATGGCAGGGCTCTGGCAGCTCTCAGGGTCAAGGAGAGAGTCCCAGGGGCAGAGGGAGAGGGAGGGAGGTCCCCAGTTTCCCTGGTTATAAGAAGACCATTTCACCCCAAAGAAGCATCATCAGGCTGGGACCTTATTGACAGATTGGATCACATCCCTACATTTTTATACATCTTCAGCTTGACATATTATCACCTATCTACCACACTATGCATCTATGAAATATTGTCAAATAATATGGTCCTTCAAGCCCTAACCCTTTTGTGATATATTATA
>PVJH01043549.1:0-13471 GCA_004026705.1 Nesogale talazaci | reverse complement strand
CCACACAGCCGCTGTCAACCCCAAATACCCCACCCCACACACAGAGCAGCCTGTGGGAATGAGGACAAACAAATAAACCACTCATACGAAGTCAATGCGGACCCCTGAAATCGCACAATCTAGGAGCTCCCGTTACCACCCGAGTTCATCGCGCACAGCGCTCTGTGCATTTGGTGTCCTCTCCGAGAGGATCCTTGGAAAGGGCCTCTTGGAAGTGCCCTGAGAGGCTTATGCCCCCCAAATCACGAACCGCGCCAAGAATGACAGTCTCATTCTAACCTTCTCCCACTTTGTGGGCAGAAGAGCTATCTAGACAGGAGGATCAGTCCTGCCAATCAGATATATCAGCTAGACCCATGAATTTATCCATCCATTCACAATGGGTGAAGACCCCACCATGCACCGGGCCTTCTGCAAGGCCCTTGGATACGATGAAGCCTAAAACGGACACGCGGGGCGCGTGCACATGGTGGGCGGCTTCTTCGGAGACAGACTAGGTTTTTCTATGCCCATCGACAGTCTCAGAAAGCCACAGGGGTCGCTAGGAGTCAGTATGGAGTCCAGGGCAGTGAGGTGGGTTTTTTTAAACAGACATGGTCTCTTTCTCTGTCTGAGCTCACCGTTACATGGGAAGCGTGATCGATCCGGAAAATCATCATCCAAAACGTCTGGAGGTGTCTGCAGGTGCCCCTGGTGTGCAGGCTTCCCTGGACATGACAAGAGACTGGAACCGGCAGCTCCAGCTTTACCGGTGATTCGGAATCATTGAGAATGACACTTTTTGTTTTTTTTTGTTTTTTTTCCTTGAAAGACTTTGTATTTCCCCTCACTCGGTCTCTGGTTTGATGGAAACCACCCCTTACCTCTGGGCTGGCGGTGGGGGTGGGGGGAACGGAGCCGTCCTGATCAGAGTGATAAGATTCAGGGGTGGTTTTGTAACCTCCGCCATCTTCTTGGGTTTACACAAAAGAGACATCTTCTTTCTACTGAGTTTATTGATGTGGGAGGAGGAGAGTCATCTTGCCTATTCTAAGCAGAGAGCTGGCCTAAGAGCAAGGTCAGCAGCAGGGTGGGTGAGCTGGGAAAGGGGTCAGCCCTGTCAACACTGTTGGGGCACCTGGATGTATCGATGCCTGAAGATCTGTCTGCAGATTGCCAGGTGAGTCCAGGAATTCAGTTTTTCCTTAAGCTAGCTTGAGTTGCGCGTTTTTCCCTCCTGATCAAATAGGCCTGAAGAGCTTGCCTATATCTCCCCCAAAACAAAGCAGGGCTGAGGGGCATGGCATGTGTCTTATTGAGTCCAACTCCTAGCAGCCCCGGGTGACAGAGCACAACTGCCCCCATGAATTTTCCGCTGTCATCTCGAGGGGGCAGTTGCCAGACCTGCCTCCATCAAGCTCCTGGGTAGGTTTCTACCGGCAACCCAGCGTCCGCCAGCTTACCTTAGCCTTTGAACCCCACGGCTCCATAAGAAGGGAGTCTGCATAGATGAATTGCTCCCAATACTTTGGGAAAAAATTAGAGTTTGAGGCCCACATCTGCTACTTATTAATTATGTGACCTTGGCCAATCACACTACCTCTCAGAGCACTATTTCTTTGCAGAATGGAGAAGAGTACACTCCGTCCCACAGATGCTGCGAGGACTGGAAGAGACAGTTACTGGATAAGAGCTTTGCAGACTGGAAAAGGCTTCATACACGTGATTATTACTAAAAGGCCATAACGACTGGCTTGCCCAAGCAGTGGAACTAGGGGCGGCATTAGAAAGATCCTTCTTCAGGTGTAAATAGCTGGGACAGGATGCCTTCACATTTTATTTTATTTTATTATTTTTTGGGTGGGGCCATCACTGACCTTCACATTTTAAAGACTAATCTTGGAACGAGAAAGGTAAAGCATTATCTCCAGACAGAATAGACCAGGATGGAGCAGTCAAGAGGCCAAGAAGGTCACTCACCCTCGAACAGTAGACAGGGGTAGTAGTGAATCGGGAATCTGGATGGAAAAGCCCACGGGGCACTTCCAGCCTGTACTGTAGTGTGGAGAAGTTTGGAACTTGCTAGTCACCTTTATGCCTAAATTAAGCGTTCAGACCCAGCTAACTGTTATTAAGCTTTTACTACAGCCTAGATTCCTGGATAGTTACTTGACAGGTATTGTCCCATTTACTCGTCACAATGAACTTCGTGGAATCAGTATTTTGTTTTTTGGGTTTTTTTTTTTTGGGGGGGGTCATCACTGCTCTCCGGTGGTGGGAGTAGGAGGCCCAGCCCCACTGTGGAATTGAACCTTCGTCCCAGTGGGCCGCAGTCCTGCGCACAACCACTACGCCACCGGGGCTCAGCCCTATTTTATTCATTTTTGTGTGTGTGGCCACTGCCCTGGTGGGAGTAGGAAGCCCAGCTTTGCTCCTGGAGAGCTGCTGCTAGATTTGAACTGTCCATCCTGTGGGCCGCAGTCCCGCACACAACCACTACCCCACCGGGGCTCAGCCCAGAGCACACATTCTTAATTACTGGGCATATAAGTCATTCTACAGGGGAGATTCCATTTTTATCAACGATCCTTGATTTCCCTTATATTGCCATACCCTATGGCTCCTCGGTATTTCCCATGGCCTCATAAGCATGTGAAAGTTGAATATCAAAGAAGGAAGAAAATGAAGATGCACTTGAACAACAGTGCTGTCTCGGACTGCAAGACGGACAGAAATGTATCTTGGAAGAAGGAAGGTCAGAGCGTTCTTTAGAGGCAAGGACAACGAGACTTTGTTTCATGTACCTGGGTGGGCTATGTGGTCGGGAGAGACCAGTCCCTGGAGAAGGACCTCGTGTCTGGTAAAAGTGGAGGCAAAATGAAAAAGGGGAAGGTCCTTGGTGAAGCAGATGGACACCGTGGCAGCAGCAACAACCAAACATGAGAACCCTTGTCAGGATGGCACAGGAGCGGTCGGGGTTTTGCTCTTTTGGTGGGGGGAGGGTGTAGCCCTGAGTCGGACCTGGCCGGGCAACATCAAACCACCGTGGCACGACCCCCCAGCATTCCTAAGGGGCCCACATGATGCAAGCGCCAAAAGAAACCAAGGCGAGCGAGGTCGGAGGAGCAGCCGCCGAGGAATCAAGCAACATGCTGGCTTGGGGAGGCCCTCTGCAAAATGCTTCTGCACAGGACTGAGCCCCGGTGGCGCAGTGCTTGTGTGCGGGACTGCAGCCCACAGGGTTGGCGGTTCAAATCCAGCAGCAGTTCTCCAGGAACAAGGCTAGGCCTCCTACTCCCACCAGAGGGCAGTGACGCCCCCCAAAAAATACTTCTTTACAGTCTTAGGAAGCACAACAGTCACCTGGAGGACGAAGGTGTGCCTTACACCATGTACTTCCACTGACCTCATCAAAGGCAGGAAAAGCTCGAGAATAAACAAAACACAGAGAAGGGATGCATTTAAATTACAGTGCTGCAGACAAAATGGGTGCATGAACAAATGTGGCCGAGAATGGTGACCAGCGATTAAAAGATACAGCGTCCGGGGCCTTAAAGACTTGTGGGTAAACAAGCGGCCATCTAGCAGGGGAGCAAGAAAGTCCACATGGACGAAGCCCGCCAGCCCATGTGATCAGTGGGTGTTGAGGGGAAAGGGTATCAGAAGTTCAAAATCAAGCAACCAAGTGGCAACACCATGAGAGTAGGGGGGAGATGGGGGAGAAAGGAGGAAGTGATCACAATGATTGACATATAACCAAGCACTGCCCCCAAGAGGGACAAACAATAGAAATTCGGGTGAAGGGAGACAGCAGTTGGTGTAAGATATGAAAATAATAATAACTTATAAATTACCAAGAATTCATGAGGGAAGCAGAGTGGGAGAAGGAAGGAGGGAGGGGGGAAAATGAGAGCTGATACCAAGGACTCAAGCAGAAAGAAAATGTTTTTAAAAGGATGATAATGAAAGCAAGTGTTTGGAGAATGATGATGGCAGCAGGTGTACAAAGGTGCTTGACACAATATATGTATGTATGTATGGTGGTAAGTGTTATACGAACCCCCAATAAAATGATTAAAAAGGGGCTGAACCCTGGTGATGTAGTGATTGTGTGCGGGACTGTGGCCCACAGGGTTGATGGTTCAAATCCAGCAGCAGCTCTCCAGGAGCAATGCTGGGCTTCCTACTCCCACCAGGACAGTGATGCCAGACACAAAAATGATTTTAAAAAAAAAAGCATGGGGCTGAGCCCCGATGGCATAAGTGGTTGAGTGCGGGACTGTGGCCCCTGGGCTTGGCGGTTCAAATCCAGCGGCAGCTCTCAGGAGCAGCTCTGGGTAGCTCCCACGACCACCAGAGGGCAGTGATACCACCCCTATAAAAAAAGCATGATGGCAGTGATGCCCCCCCCCCACAAAAAAAAAGCATGATGGTGACATATGTCCAAATGTGCTTGACACAATGGATGTATGGATTGTTATAAGAGCTATAAGAAAAAAATTTTAAGAAGAGCTTTAAGATCCCCAAATAAAATGATTAAAAATAAATAAGCAACCCACTAAAAAAACCCAAAACAAAACAAAAAACAAGCAACCAAATTAGTGCGAAGGGTTGTGGATTCATGGAGACCCAAAATTGACTGGTAAGATAATGGGACAGTTCCTCTCAGAAGGGCCACACAGAAGGGATGATAAATCCAGGATGCGGTATAGCACTGATGAGTCACATAACTGTCCTCTAGTTCTTTAATAGTTCCTTCCCTTACTATTATAATTTTATTTGTCTTACCTCATTAATCTTGTTAAACGTGGGTATGTTCCATTGTATATTTAAGATCATTTGGTACATGAAAGCCAAGATAGAGAACCCTTCAGAAATGGTAACAGAAGTAATGGTTCCTTGAGGTTGCAGGAAAGAAGTGGGGAGCGGGAGCTGATAGCATTGATGACTGCATAATCCCACAGAATTGTATGTGAATGGATATATGGAATCATGTATGATATGGAAAACAAACTACTATAGGGGGAAAAAGGTAATAAGGGCTCCTGGGGGATGGGTGGGGAAGGGGGGGGGACAAAGAGGAGCTGATATCAAGGAGTTCAAGAAGAAAAAAATATGTTTAGAAACTGATTGTGGTAGCAATTGTACAAGACTGTTTGATGTGATTGAGCTATAAAATGTCATGATATCTGTAAGTGCTCCCAATAAGATGATTTAATTTTTTTTAAATTACCATGTTAGCAAATAATATTGACAGTACCACAGATTGCCAGAAGAATAAACAAATTTGTGTTGGAAAAAAAGTATAGGCAGAAGCCTCGTTGTAAGTGAGGAGTGTAAGACTTTGTCCCATACTTGGAAGCTGTCCTCCTGAGCGCCAGTCCCTGGAGAAGGACGCCTGGCTTAGTCGAGGGTCTGCAACAAGAATAAAGCGGATTGACACGGAGGTGAAGAGTGAATTCAAATGTATGGCAACTTTTATGAGGATTGCCCAGGTAACATGTCATTCTCTTGCACACAGGACTGCTTGAGTCAGACTCCCCCCCCCCAAAAAAAAAAGACTGTGAGCACATGCACTGGCATCAAACCTTCAAGTCTCATTTCTGCAAATGACTAGCTGGGTGACCTTAGGTGTGTGATTTTACTGCTCTTACGCCTCAGTTTACTTATCAGTAAAGTGAGCACTGTGGTAATACTCAGTGTCTCCCTCTAAGTATTGAGGAAGATTGAGACACTGGGTGTGTCAGTCTGGGTAGACTAGAGAAACAAATTCATAGACACTCAAACGTGTATAAGAAAGAACTTTGTATAAAGAGTAATTGTACATTAAGAAAACAGCCCAGCCCAGTCCAGATCAAGTCCAAAAGTCCAATATTAGCCCATATGTCCGATATCAATCTATAAATTTCTCTTCAGACTCATGCAAAACATGCAATTATGACAAATGCAGGAAGACAACAGGGCACTGAGTGGAAAGTCTTTTGGGTCCAGTGGCAGTGGAAGCATCTCAGTACTGGCGTGGGTCTCCACACGGCTCCTCCAGCTTCCAGGAAGGCTCTGGCAGGAAGACATGTAGAGATTCTGTGTGTGTATCTGGATTCCAGTGAGCTATTTATCTCCATGGCGCCTCTAGATGAGGTCATCGAGCTGCGACCTCATTGACTAGCTACACTCCATCCCTTTGCGAGTTGACGCCAGATTATGCAACTACCACGAGGTTCCAGAACATGCTGATCATTTGGAAAACACTTGAGCTATTTGCTATGACCGATAAGTTGTCGTCCCAGAACTCGAACCTGGGTCTGTTTGAGTCGAAAGCAAGTGCACATAACTCTTATCTTGAACTTTCTAGAGTTCCTGAGGCCCTAACAAGATTTATCTGAGCCCTAGGAAATGGAATGGGGTTACCAGCGTGCAGCCTGCATCATAGAAAGATTAAAGGCGGAGTGATGAAGTCAGAAAATTGGCACTTGGATGCACCCTTGCTACCTAATAGCCAAGCGACTTTGACCAAGTAACAAATTCATTGAGCCTCACTTTTCCTATCTAAAAAAAAACTGAACAACAGAATCTTAGCTTATATGATTTAAATAAGAGAAAAATAAATAAGGTGTTGGGCACACAGTAGGTGCTCAGAATGGTAGTTATGTAATTTCATGTCAACTTGATAAATATGTGTAGGAGTGGAGTCTTGCCTGCCGACCAGCCTGATGCTATCTCCTTGAGGGCATGGCCTTCTCCCGAGGGATCTGGGGACTTCCTGTCTCTTCCTGTCTCACCTTCCTAATGAGCCACCTCACAGAGCACTGACATTGGATCTACAAGACTTTTCACCCACTGGCCTGTGATCTTCCTGCGTGTGGCATCATTGCATGTGCTTTCTGAGTCCGAATGGGAATTTATGGACTAGTATTGGATATATGGCCTAATAGTGGACTTAGGGACTTGGTCTGGACGGGGCTGGGGTGTTTTCTCATTATACAATTGCTCTTTGACATAAAGCTTTCTCTTGCACACATACGTGTGTCTCTGGGTTTGTTTCGCTGGTCAACCTGGACCAACACACTCAGTAAGTGTTGGTGTGGTGGGCTCTATCTTTTGCAGGTGAGTTTCTAAAGGCAGATGCAGCAGGGGAGGAGGGCAGTGACAACCTGAGACTCTGGGGGGTTGAGACAGGGAGCAAACTTGACCGTTGTCTGAAAGGCTGGCAGCTCGGGAGGCCTCAGAAGAAAGAAAGATCTACTTCCAACAAGCCAGCCCCTGAAATCTCTGCAGCCATGTCGGAACTGATGGCATCTGGAATTGGTGTTGGACGGTGGACCTCACCCTAGAGAAGCTCTTCATGGTTCACACATACAGTCAGAAACGTTACATGAGCACCACCCCTTCCTGTAGTCCTTAGACACTGAAGTTTGAGAAAACGGAAATGATCTAAAGAAAGAAAAAAAAAACAGGGCAAATCATTTGAGTGCCTACCTGCTCTGTCAGGTGCTTTTCTTTCCTTTTCAAATACATTTTGCTTTCTGCTTAAAAAAAAAAAAAAATCAGGGCTAAGCCCCGGTGGCGTAGTGGTTGTGCGCGCGACTGCGCCCACTGGGATGGAGGTTTGATTCCAGCTCCATGGAGCAAAGGCTGGGCCTCCTACTCCCACCACCTGAGGGCAGTGATGCCAAAAAAAAAAAATCAAAGGAAAGCCTATAGGCAGGTGAAGGTTGGAAAAATTTTAACTTAAAAACAAAAAATCTGGCCTGAGCCCCAGTGGCGTAGTGGTTGTACGCGGGACTGCGGCCCACTGGGATGGAGGTTCAATTCCAGTAGTGGCTCCATGGGAGCAAAGGCTGGGCCTCCTACTCCCACCACCAGAGGGCAGTGATGCCCAACCCCCCCTCCAAAAAAAAGCAAAAGGTCCATAATTGAAAAAATAAAACAAAAACAATAAATCCTTAGAAAATGAAGGTTAAGTGAAATCAAATAAACTCATATCTGCCTGTAGATTTTACTTATGTAGAAACCTCCAAAAGCATTAAGACATTAAAATGGATTAAGTTGTGTTTATGAAGATTAAACTAAATAGCACAGTTACCTCTTAATAATATAGGTGGGGTCAGTCCTTATATCAATTGCGTTCATGAAGCCATCAATATGTACTGGAAAATACATGGGCATTGTCTGCCAAGCATTCCTTTCTCCCTTTCTTTGGAAAATAGCACCCAATTTATATGGAGAGACTGCCTCTGTTCTCCACTCTGTGCACCACGAGAATAGATGATGTGACCCAGGCCACGCCAGTCCGTCTTTCATACCCACCTCACTTTAGGGTTGACCTAAGCGTGGGCAACTGTCCACCCTGAGTCTTCCCGGAAACATTCAGAGAAATCAGGAAGTAGGGAGAGAGAGAGAGAGAGAACACCCAGGATTGGGTGTTCAAATGTTCACATCCAGTATTATGAGCCTTTAAGATGTGACCTACAGTTTGCAGATGGTCGTGGTTTCGATATTGCAAGTAAAGTGGTCATAGGTTACAGGTTTCGAGCAAGGTTGTGACCTCCACGCAATGCAGATTGTTAATGAGCCTTCTGACAATCCTGATGCTGCACGTCCTGCTCGGCATAGCCCGAGGGAGGAAGTCTAGCTTGGTGAGATGAAGAGGTTGCTGATACTGTTGGAGATCCTTTGGCTAAGGTTCTGTCTTCCCAGAGTTTGCGTGGACGCTCCTGTTTGGTTTACAGCAGCTCCAGTAAGCTTTCTTTCCCAGGCTCCTGAAAGAGATCTATTTATTCCATACCTTTGTGTTCTTATCCCAACCCCACGCGTTATTTCCTGCTCTTTTGAATTGGGAATCAAGCAATTAGTTCTTCAACCATTGGACCAATAACTCCCAGAACTAGTTCATGTCTCTCAGTCTCTGAATTAGGTTCCAAAGAGAGAAAGATGAATAAGACCCAGTTTTTTAAAAAAGAGTTTTGTTCTCATATCAAATACTTCAATAGTTTTTTTTTTTTTTAGGCATCACTGCCCTGGTGGTGGGAGTAGGAGGCTCAGGCTTTGCTCCTGTGAGCGGGAATTGAACCTCCATCCCAGTGGGTCGCAGCCCCGCGCACAACCACTACGCCACCGGGGCTCAGCCCTACTTCAATAGTTTGGTCACATAAAAAGAGTTGTACAGTCCATTTTAGAATATTTTCTTCCTTCTTGTGATCCTTGTTATTAGCTCCTAATATCCCTCCATCCTCCTCTCTCATCCCCCAATAAACCATTAATCTAGTTACTGTCGCTCGCTATAGATTTACCTATCCTGGAGTTCATGTAGTAGAAAACATACCCACCTCCCAAAGAGATAAATAAATCAGAGAAAAATCTCAATGGAAAAGAAAGTAAGAAATATTAAAAACCAAAACAAATTCAAAACAAAGACCCAGTTCTTGCCCTTGAGAAGTTTACAGCCTAAAGAAGGAAAAGAGAAACAGATGCCCTGCATCAGATGCACCGTAATCCTCAAAGCGACATTGTTGCTCTTTAAGCCTTTAAAGGAGTCTTTTGCGGTGGTTTTGCCTCGTGCACAACTTGACGGCTGCTTCCAAGTGAAATCTTCAACATCTTCCCTCCATTTGCTCGGCTGCTTATTGGTCCAGCTGTGATGATCTTTGCTTTCTTTTCGTTGCGGTAAAATTCACTCTGAAAGCTGCAGGTCTTGATCCTCATGGTTAAGGACTTTCGCAAGCCAGGCTGCAGAATCTGCTTATAGCACAGATTGTTGTTAAAGAACCGCCCTGGGATCCTGCTGCGACGTTTCCCTTCATCTAGTGCAGTGTCTCAGATTATTTGCTCAGCAGACCGATTGAAAAAGTATGGTGAAAGGATACAATTTTTTGTGTGTTTTTTTTTGGGGGGGGGCTTTACTGCCCCCTTGTGATGGGAGTAGGAGGCCCAACCTTGCTGCTGGAATTGAACATCCAACCCAGTGAGCCGCCGTCCTGCGCACAACCACTACGCCACCGGGGCTCAGCCCAAAGGTTACAATTTTGACATACAACTTTCTTGATTTTTTTAAACCCTTTTACTGGGGGCTCATACAACTCTTATCATAATCCATACATTCATCCATTGTATGCCAAGCACATTTGCATATTTGTTGCCATCATCATCCTCATAACATTTGCTTTTTGCTTAAGCCCTTGGTATTAGCTCCTCATTTTTTTTATTTAGGCATCACTGCCTCTGGTAGTGGGAGTAGGAGGCTCAGCCTTTGCTCCTGGGAGCCGGAATTGAACCTCCATCCCAGTGGGCCACAGTCCCGTGCACAACCACGACGCCACCGAGGCTCAGCCCGCTCCTCATTTTTCCTCGACCTCCCCAACTCTCTGGGTTTTAAGCCAGACAATATCCCCTTGCTTTATTAAAATGACTGCCTCTTAATCTGTTGTTGTTTTTTTTTTTAATTTTGACTGCCTCATAACCTTGAGACATGTTCTACAAGAGCATCATTGAGTGTCCTGGAATTCCCACACCTGGCAATACTTCCATCATTTTTTTTTTTTTGGGGGGGGGCATCACTGCTCTCCGGTGGTGGGAGTAGGAGGCCCAGCCCCACTGCTAGAACTGAACCTCCGTCGCAGTGGGCCGCAGTTCCGCGCACAACCACTACGCCACCGGGGCTCAGCCCCCCTCTATCATTTTTTTTATAAGCCACACAGTCTTTGCATAAAAACACAGGTAAACACCTTTCTAGGATTCTCTGATTTCAGCTTAAATCCCCCTGATATCAGCAATGATATTTGACATTCCACATCCTCATCTGAAGCCAGCTTGAATTTCTGCCCATTCACTGTCATTTTATTTTATTTTTCATTATCTTGACTAAAACTGCTGTGACCTGCACAGCAACAATGAGAAAACCTGAAAGTGGGGGTAGGGATGCAAGAAAGAGAAACAGAGACAAGATGGAATATTGGGAGGTCCGATCAGAGTTCAGCCCCAAACAACTTTTCTGTCAAGCTTATGTTCAGTCTGTCTGAGAAACTTGACAGCCAAAACATTACTTGGTACCTTGTTGCTAGGTCGTCACGGAACCTTGAATCTAAACCAGGACATTCTATCAGCTGATTGTTCATTTGCCATATAGACAGTGGCTGTTGTGAAGGGTAACACAAAGTCTTGGACCCCGCCCAAGCCCCTGACTTCTGGGCAAGACCACCAGTGAGCCTGTCCTCCTGGCAGCTGGTCCTCGACATAAAACTCCACTGCAAGTCATGTTAATGACATTGTCCGAAGTTCTTTACCTTCTGGGGATCAGCATTCTTTGGATTGGGCATAACTATGGATCTCTTCAAATTAGTTGGCCTAGTCAATTCTCTTCCAAATGTTTCGGCAAAGATAACCATTGCCTCAATTTATTTCTACATGTTCTTCCTTGCCCTAAATAGAAACTCTTTGTGCATTCAGTGATAAATACACCCGACCCTCTTTTCTCCCACACCAAGAAACTTTGACCTCTATGCATTTCCCAATTTGTTGGGGTTTTTTCTCAGTGACCAAGTCCTTATTGAGACAAAGAATACAAACAGGTAATGTACAAATTATAAAGATAGAATGCTAAGCTTTACATGTTTGTTGGCCTTCAGATATCGTTTGCATGTCATGCAAGAACACACACACCGTTTGAAATAAAGAACTTCACTCAAGAAAGCATAGGTAGGTTTTGGCCTTAGGTTTTGTGAGCAAGGGCGGTGGTGGGAGCAGCAGTGTATGAAATAGCGGTTGAAATGACAGTTTCCCAAACTATGTCATTTTAGAAAGACGGTCAGTTTAGGCATGTTCAAGACAAGCTAAACAATAGCCTGCTTCAACAGGGACAAGCTGGAGTGAAGATGTTATTGCTCCTCCCCCATCAAAACTTATCCCCATTTAGCTCTGTTTAGCTTCCTTCCCTTTGTTGGAAATGCTTCGGCTGAGGTGAAACACTCAAACACATAGCAGCCTCTTTTTACCCTAAATTAAAAATAATGTCTTACTGTCATTCGCGTGCCAGGCAAGAACACACACCCCGTTTGAAATGAAGAACCTCACCCAGGCAGGCATAAGTAGATTTTGGCCTTTGGTTTTGTGAGCAAGGGCAGTGGGGGAGGTAGAGACACTACCAGTCAATAAGAGACATCGAAAGAAAAATATCTCGCATGTTTTTTGTCGTTTTTTGCTTTTCTTTTTCTCCAACCCTAAAGGTCTGGTGCCTTTGGAAAGGAAAACGTTTAGGTAGAAAGAGGTAGCTCGAGAACCAGTTGGGGGGCACTTTAATTACAAACACTGGCAAGTGAAAAGTTACCGTCCAAACTGCTGACCTTGGACTGTCATCACAGACTGTTTGGAAAAACACAGCTTGCCATCGTCACAGGGACCCAGCCAGACCTGGCTCTCGGCTCCCAACGGGAACGTTGCTGAGCTCTGGGTTCAGACTTGCTGGGGCGCCGCCAGCCGTCCCTCAGGTGACGTCCGGCGAGGGGCTCTGAGGTTTCAGGTGTCTATATTAACGGCCGGTCTGGGGCCTGCTAGGTGCAGGTTTCCATCTGGGCCATGTTCACTGAGATTGTATTCCCATTCAGTGTCACTCCAAGTTTTGGTCCTTTTATTTTGTGCCAGTGTTGCTTGATGTTTTTACTGTGAAGACGATGTCTTTTGCCGTTTTGTTTTTGTTTTTGCAAGGCCTTCAGCATGACACTGTGCTCCAGAAGACGAGCCTGTGTGCTGATGAAGAGCACTGCAGAGGGAAGGGCTGGGAAAGAAGATTCCCTTTGGTGCAACCTCGGGAGAGATTGTGCGGGAATCAAAATTCCTTAAGTGCTGCATTCACAAATAGAACATAAAACCAAAGTAAAATAATGTTGATGACAATAATAATTTGGGCTGAGCCCCGGTGGCGTAGTGGTTGTGCACGGGACTGTGGCCTACTGGGACGGAGGTTCAATTCCAGCAGTGGGGCTGGGCCTCCTACTCCCACCACCGGAGAGCAGTGATGCCCCCCCAAAAAAAAACAAACTTAAAAAAATAATAATTTAAGAGTTAAAAAGATCATTTAAAGCAAGATAATAATACTTTCATGTATGAGGGAACTTCAAAAAGTTAATGGAAAAACTCATTATCTTTTTTTTTTTTTTTTTGCCCCAAAGAGCTGATAGGTTAAGCTCATTATCTTTTTTTTTTTGGGGGGGGGCATCTCTGCGCTGTGGTGGTAGGAGTAGGAGGCCCAGCCTTGCTCCTGGAGAGCTGCTGCTGGATTTGAACCTGCAACCCAGTGGGTTGCAGTCCTGTGCACAACTACTACGCCACTGGGTCACAGCCCAAGCTCATTATCTTTTAACTCCTTTTTTCCAAGAACTTTTTGAAGCTGCTTCATATTTGACTGGGTTCCTATAGTAGTGTAATTTAAATCTCCAGTTGGATTTGGATGAAACTGAACACATATGCATCTGAATGACTCAAGGACAGGCCATCCTCTGAT
>PVJH01043548.1:0-13540 GCA_004026705.1 Nesogale talazaci | reverse complement strand
CTGGTGGCATAGTGGGTTATGAGTTGGGCAGCAAACCACAAGGTCAGCAGTTTGAAACCAAAGTAGAAAAATGAGAGAGACTTTCTACTCCTGTAAAAATGTACAAGCTCAGACTCCCACAGTCAGAAAACCCACAGGGGCAGTTTCATTCTCTTGGAGGGTTACTCCACGTCTAAATCAATGGAGTGACAATGAGCATGAGCATTTGAGTACGTGTTACAAGGCTTTCCGTCGAAACCTCAGTCCTTATTTATGCCTCCCTGGTTCTATGGAAGGAAGGGCTGATGTATAGTGGGTTATGCACTGGACTACTAACTGCCAGGTCAACAATTCAAAACTGCCAGCTGTTCAGTGAAAGAAACATGGGGCTTTCTGCCCCCATAAAGAGATAGTCTCAGAAAACCACAAGGGCAGTTCTACTCTGTCCTATAGAGTATGAGTCAGAATTGACTCTCCAGAAATTAGTTTGATTGCTTGGTGGAGCTGGTTTTCAGTTTGGGTTTTATATGTTGTCTCTATAAATGGAAAAGGGGTAGTTTTGCATGATTTCATGATATCCTGGCATAGTAGTGTCCTAGAATTCAAACTCTGTATAAACCTCTCCTTTCTCTCCTGAGGACTGATTTATCTGTGTGTCTCTTATTCTGACCTGAACATTTATAGATAACCTCGGCCCTGGTGGTACAATGATCAAGTAATTAGCTACTAATCCAAAGACTGATGGTTTGAGCCCAGCAGCTGCTCCATGGGAGAAAGATATGGCAGTATACATCCATAAAGATTTACAGTCTGGGAAAGACTTACGGGGCAGTTCTGTTCTATCCTCTAGGGTTGAATGCATCCAATTGATTCTATGACCATGTGTTTGGTTTGGTTTGGGGCTGCTAAAGTTTTTAACTGGTATAGATTTGAGTCCCTTTCAGCTTGGTCATGCCCCCTAGCCCTAGATCTTTGCATTCACTATGGTTCTCAGTGGTATTTCAGACCCTTCTGAGTCTCTGGCATATTTTACATCTATATCTTTCCCTAAGTTACACTTGCCACAGCCTCTACTCCATAATACCTTGATAACTTCCTCATACCCCTATGGTAGACTCACTGTCCATATTAGGATCTATAATGGATCTTAATTTCCTTATTACTTAAAAGAAGAGATATCCTATACTTCAATGCAACATCATTCATCTAGTCTGAGAAAAAAAAACTTAAACAGTCTATTTGGCCTGGTAACATAGTGGGTTATTTCATCATAATCAATTTGTTTCTGCATCTGCTCGGTTACATGCAGGCATCCATGAGTTTGTCCTCGGCTGCCCCTCTTGCTACCTTCTACCAATGCCATAGCCCTTGGCTGTGATAAAAGTACATACCAAACAAAACCTATTAGTATCAAGTCAATGCCATCTCAGGGTGACCCAAAATGCTATCAAGTACAACTGCTCTGTAGGCTATTTGGTAGATGTAATTTTACCAATAAGGATCCCAGCAAAGAAGCCCAGTCACAGTGTGCAGAAGATGGAGACTGTAACTGGAAGGACAGAACAGACCAAGCACGACAAACCAAGACTGTAGCGGTCATTTGCTATGTCAATTTAATGATTGAGATGTAGGGGTGGAGTGTAGCCTGTTAATCTGGAGCTAGCCATTGAGTAGCCAATGAGGTCTCTGTGTGGGCATGGCTTTCTCCTGAGACTTTGGGAAATCTCGTGATATTTCCCTCATGGAGATGAGAGGCTATCTCCCCAGTTGTTGGGAGTCAATCTCTGAAATGATGAACTACAGACAAAACAAGATGGCAGCGTCTGAGGAGCTGAAGGAGCTGGAGAAGAAGCCACAAGGCCTTACTCTGATGGAACCAGGCCTCTGAAGCTGGAAAAGCCACATGGAGAGCCCTGCCAGCCCTGAGTTGCTTCTACCACCACTGGATGCTATTGATGGACCCTGAGTCCTGGAAGCGAGGAGCCATGGGGAGACCACTGCCAGCGCCGGGATTCTGCATCCACTGGCCTGTGACTTCATGAGTTGGAAGGAGACTTTATAGACTGATATCGGGCATATGGGCTAATATTGGACTTATGACTTTGAACTGGACTGGGTTGGGATGCTTTCTCAATGTTCCATTCCTTTTGTATATAAACCTTACCCTTATATCCATATGCAGGTCTATGAATTTGTTTCTCTAGTCTACCCAGACTAACACAAAGACTGAGATAATTGCTTCTTTAATTTCAAGAATTTTACTTTATGGGGCTGTGTTTACAGAAAAACAAAAGTTTGAAAAAGTTAATTTTTTAAGAATTCATAGAAATCTAGCCTCTGAAATTGTGTAGATGCTAAGCATTCCTCAATGACCCTCCCACTCTCCCATAAGGAAGTGCAGCTTGCCACTGAACAACGCTGTTTGAATTACATGGACCAGCTCTATATTGGAGTGATGAAACGTTCATGTGGGGATGATGAGCTCACTTGGTATTTAAGTGAATCCTCTCAACACTCGGAGTTACAACAATCCAACAGGAAGTTCAAATCCATGTTTGAACAAAGGTCAACAGTAAGTTCTATGTGGTTTTTCAACGACACGAGATCAACGCCCCAACTCTTGCATTGTTCAAGAAATAACTGTCAGTGACTTTTTCCCACCATTTCAACTGCTGGCTTCTATATGCTTCTTTGTCATGAACACTATAAATGTCTCGTGTGACAGCAACCCTGGCCATACAAATAGTGTGTACCCAGGAGCTGTTTATTTAAATATCTAATACAAGCTCTACACAGATACCTAATCCCCTTGATTTCTTAAAATTGCTGTTTTCCATCACGTTGTAGGATTTTGCTTGGCCTAACAGGCTGAGGCATGATATAATAGGTGTCAGGAGAGTCAGGGAAATTCAGGGGGGAAGTTGTGGGAGGGTGGGAGGGAACCACACCACTTTCTGCCAGATCTTTCCCTCCAGACTTGCTGGCAACTGAGATCAACCATCATAGGTTTCTGTAGTCAAAGCAAACTTTGAGTGGAGCTAAGAAACCTGTAACATGTGCAAATTGGCAGCTTGTCTTGCTTCTGATTCAGCATTATTTCATAAGCTTCTCGGCATGTTTGTTGGGGGTTATGAGGCACAGAAGTTTATGTCTCTTTTTTTAAGCAAGAAAGGCTTATTTAGTGATTGTAATGAAATTACAAAAGGATCAAGAAGATTGACACATGCATTCATTGGTCAAACTAGATGCTCAGGATCTTGGGGATGAGGGGAAATGGCACAGCTCTGATATTATGATGAATCTGGCATAAAGACCTCTGCTTGGGGAGGTCACAAATTTACTTCACTCATATGCCACTGCTCTGCCTTGGCCTCTCTAGTTATGAATTTCATGCTCAGGCTTAAAGACTACCTTGAAATTGGTTCCCATGAGCCAGGTGATTTGTTTGGTGTCAAAAGTGTTCTCGGGCTGAGCCCCGGTGGCATAGTGGTTGTGCGCAGGACTGCGGCCCACAGGGACGGAGGTTCAATTCCAGCAGTGGGGCTGGGCCTCCTACTCCCACCACCGGAGAGCAGTGATGCCCCCCCCCAAAAAAAAAGAGTTCTCAAAAGATGTGTGCCTAGCCATTCCTTTTATTTTCCCAATTGAAACCATAAACTCAACCAGCCAACTCAAAATTATATTGAATAAATGGTATAGCTAGACTAGTACAATTTCCTCCAAAGAAAAGATTTTCCCAAGTCACACTGAAACTGCCCTATCTCCTGCTCTGTTACATATCATATCTAATGATGCCTAAAATGGGTTGGGAGAGAGAAGGAAGGTGGTTTCAATCTCTGGCATTACCCCCAAATTTCCCTTGAAATGTCTTCATTGCATTTAGAAGTAAGTCTTGCCTGGAAAGCATTTGTTAGGAACCAACTATTTTTTGAACAGTATACTAGACACAGCACAGTGAAAGTTCAGTAGTAGAATTATCACCTTCCCTGTGGATGGGTGGTCACATTCCCATGCATCCAGGTGGTGCAGCCACCAGCCCTCTCTCAAGGGGGGCTTGCATGTTGCTGTAATATTGAACCGGTTTCTGATTACAGACTATGACAGAGTCGGGATAAAGACATGGTGATATAATTCCTAAACTCAGTCTATGAAAAGCCTATGGACCCCAACAGTCTAATCACCACCTGAATGGGAGAATGACCTAGGACCAATCAGAACTTCATTCCACTGTACATGGAGAGACCACAAGTTGGAGACTAACATGATGACAGCTAGCAACCTCCTAGGCACTATAGACATAAAGGGTAAATGTAAGGAAGAAAACAAAAATCCCTGCCCTCATGAAGCCCACTTCCCAGAGGAAACCACGGCCAGCGAATCAGTTCTTCTCCTGGTGCTTTCAGAAGCTGTAAATCTTTACAGAAGCAGAAAGCCTCATCCTTTTCTTGTGGAACAACTGGTGAGCTTGAACTACCAACCTTGCAGTTAGCAGCCCGATGTGTAATCCATTCTAGAGGTCAGACATAATAAAAAATAAGTATGTAAAATGTATAAAGTATGTAAAGTTAAATTAAGAATAATAGAAAAAAGGTTAAAAAAAACAGGGAAGCAGGCAGGGGCCAGTTTTTTTTTGGGGGGGTGGGGGGAGCAGTTTTAAATTTTAAAAAATCAAGGAAGTATTGGTGAGAAAGATGACCACATTTGAACAAAGACCCAAAGAAGTCATGGGCAACCTATGGAGATTGGTGGCAAGAGCCTTTCCAGGGAAGCCAATGTAGGTGGAGCAGAGAGATGAAACAACGAGAGAAAGAAGAACCAGGTAGTGTAAGCCACTCCGAACTTTGGCTTTGACTCTGTCTGGTGATGGGAAACTGTTAGAGGATTCTGAGCCATGAGTGGCCTTTCAAATATTTTGTTTTAGGGCATTTGGCTGGCTCTCGGGGGTCATGAGCTTTCTCTCCTGGAACCAAGGACCACTTTATCCATAACCTGATGGAGAAGACTCCAACAATGGTAAATACTGCTGTGACTTATTTGAATCTTCAATTGGCCAGAATTTAGCACTTTGCCAAGATATAGCTGGTTCTTCCAACCCCTGCTGATCTCCCTGCAGCTCTCCTGAGGCCCCCAAAAGTAGTTGATTGTGCTCATATAGATTGCTTCAAACAGTTCACAGGTAAGGAAGCACTGTTGAATGGGTTGGTGGCCACTGAGGTATGTATGTGATTTTTTTATAGTGGTAAGATCATAAGGAAGCTTGACATTTTGGCTCTGATATTTGAAGATCAATCGTTAACATCGGATTATATTTGGCTTACCCTTTGAGTATTCTTGGACCGTGTGTGATCACACTGCTATCTGAATAAAAGTGAAGATCACAGTCTACAGCCTTCCATGTAGATCACATCTCAGTGTAAAGAAACTAGAAATCTTCACATCCAGCCCCAAAGACAACATCATGATAAACAGAGGATTAGAGTTGTCAAGGGTTTCATTTTACTTAGACATAGTCAACGCTCATGGAAACAACAGATGAGAAAAATCTGGTGGTTTTGTGGGTTCTACATTGGACTCCTAACTATAAGGCCGGTATTTCAGACATAACAGCCACTCTGCAGAAGAAAGGTGAGACTCCCACCAAGATTTGCATTCTTGGAAACTTGATGAGACAATTCTTCTCCATCCTATAGGGTTGCTGGGAATCATAGTTGCTATGCAGTCAATTTGATGGCAGTGAGTTTGATTTTGGTGTACTGCATTGGACATAGAAACTTTTCAAAGTATTAAAGAATAAGGATGTCAAAGACATAATGTTTTCATTCATCTCATACATGTGTGAAAGTTGGGTGTTGAATAAGAAAGACCAAAGAAGAATCTATGAATATGAATTATGATATTGATATACCATTTTATGATAGCTATGATATGATGAAAGTACTATGGACTTCCTGAAAAACAAACAAATCTGCCCTGGAAGAAGGACATCCAGAATTCACCTTGAAGTGAAGATGGTGAGATTTCATCTCAAATACTCTGTACACATTTCAAGAGACCAATTCCTGGATAATGGCATCATGTTTGATAACATAGACGCTCCGAGAAAAAGACAAAACACTTGAACAAGGACCAGCCCTGTGACTGCAACAATGAGCCCAAACTCAAACCCTGGGAGGATGGTGCAGGACTGGGAACTGTTTGATTCTGTTGAGTATAGATGAATATGAGCCAGAGTCAACTCAAGAGCACCTGCCAATAGCACTCAACCAGCCATTGAGTTGATTCCAGGGCACAGTGATCCTTTGTATGTCGGGAGAACAGTGCTCCCTAGGGTTTACCAATCACTGATTATCCAAAAGCAGCTCATAGGACCTTTCTACCAAGATGTCTGTAGGGAGATTCAAATCTCTAATATTGGCTTAGCAGCGTTAACCATACTCTGGTGGTTTAGTGGGTTCTGCACAGGGTTCCTAAACATAAGGGACCTGAAATTGACTGTGGTGTTGGGCAAAAGCTGAAGCACAGGCTGAGCCCCGGTGGCGTAGTGGTTGAGTATGGGACTGCAGCCCACTGGCTTGGTAGTTCAAATCCAGCAGCAGCTCTCCAGGAGCAAGGCTGGGCCTCCCACTCCCACCAGAGGGCAATGATGCCCCCCCCCAAAAAAAAAAAAGCTGAAGCAGAGAACTCAGTCTAAAGGTCATTGTAGTTATCCAAATGAGAGAGGTTGGTGAATTTAGATCAGAGTGGAAGTACTGGAGGTAGTAAAGAGTGGTCATTAGAATGTACGTTGTAACTCAAACTGACATGTTGATGGATAGGATGTGGGTTGGGAATTGAGAACAAGAATAGCCAGATCCCAATGCTTTGGGACTGAGGACTTGGCTGGCTGGAATTTACTGGTTAAATAAATTTTACCTGACACAGAAACTGAGACATGCAGAAGATGGATTTATATGTCTATGCACACATGCAAGAGGAAGCTGAATCTATCTCCTTATATCTTTTAAAATCAGCATGAATTAACTACGAGGGTGTGTCATATAAAGGATAGGATAAGGTCTGTGCACATTTTCGGATTCATAACAGTGAATACTATTCCTGTCTTGTTAATTGGGAGCTGACATCACCCTCAGTCAGCCTGTGGTTGAGTCTTGCTGGGAGAATGTTACTGAGTTTTCTGAGCCAAAAGTAAATGATGTGAACTTTTTCATAATCTAAAATCAAGAGCCATAAAAGAGGTCATGCAGCCTTGAATGCATGAGCTGAAATTAAATACGACGGAAGAATACTTTAAAGTTGAGTACTTAATATCAAAGTATTCAAATTTTTCCCTGTTGTAAAGAATTAGTTATAATAGATTCTCTTTGTGTGTGTTTTCCTTTCTTCTCTCAAGTTCTTAGCACCTTTTTACTTTCAAGAATTGAACAAGGTAGTGAACATTTTCAAAATGAACAAGATATATAAATTATGTTTCCCTTCTTTTATTTCTCAAGCACTAGATCATGCTTTTTCAAAACACAATCTCAATATTTTATTTTGTGTTCAAGGAAATACAAATCCCTGGGAGCCCCAAAGACTACTATTTTGCTTGATGGCTCTCATACCCTCAATCAGTTTTTGCTTTTGTTTAGATAATATTTTATTTTGTTCTGGGGGGGAGAGTCTAGAGAACATTGTAGGTTCCCATTCAACGGTGTATGCACCAATTGGCCTGAGTTACATTGTTTACAACCCCTGAATATGCTCATTATGTCCACTTTGGTCATTCCTGTTCCATTAATCTGTTTTCCATCAATCTGTCCCCTTCTCATCTTTTCAAAAAAATACTTTGTTGATGGGGCTTTTTAAACTCTTTAAAAGGAGCACAGGACGCATGTGTCTTTGTTGTGTGAGCTAACCTGTTATTTAGTTAAAAAGTGGCCTCAGGGACTGGTTTCTGTTCAAGGCTTTGAGAGAATCTCAGCAAAAATCTCTAGGAGTCCTCTCATCTCTATCAATCCAGTAAGTCTGGAATTTTTAGAAATTTGAAGTGCCTTTCCACTTTCCTCCCCCATTTTGCCAAGCTATATCTCTTGTGAACCTAATCAGAAGGGTCACTTGTGATAGCTGGACACCATCTAGTGCATCTGGTCTCGAAGTGGCTGAAACTATGGTTCATTTCCAGTTGGTTTTTAGGTGTGAATAACTGATTCTGTGTTTTTGAAATCTTATGGGAAAAGTTTTGGAAAATGGAAGAATCACAGGTCCTCCAGTGAGTCTTCCTTGGGAAGTGTGATCATAGGGAAATGACTAAAATACTCTCACTTCTGTTAAGGACAATAATAAAATGGATGCTTACTTAATAGGGTTGTTATATGGTTCCAGCTAACGAATATGTGTTAAGTAGCTAGCAAAAATATGAACTCCATAAACAGAAGCAATCAGGGTTCTAAGTGAATATCACAGAAACAAGCATCAACATATTGGAAGAAATGCAATTCTGAGATTAACCCAAACTGTTTTAAAACAAAACCAAACACAAACTTTCCCTATCATAAAATAAGACCTGGCTTCTGAGAACAAAAGAGTGACCATTATTCACTTCCTTTTGCTTCTTTCATTTTTATGACCCATCCAGACATTGAACATTTCACAAATACAAATAGCCTTTCTTTATTTGCTAGATCATAATTCCAAACACAAAAGTCTGATCATTCCATCAAGCAAGCACTTGAATTCAACAATCTTAAAATCACAAAGTACAGAAGAAGAGGATTCAGCAACAGTAGCCTCACTGCCATCAAGTCCATTCCAATTCATAGTGATCTAATTTAGGGTTTTCAACATGAATGATCATTACAGGCACAAGATAACCTCATCTTAAGAAAAATAATTTCTTTAAAAGCTCCATTCTCCCTTATGCAAAGAAAGAGTGTAGTAAACATGGGTTGTCCTCACAAATTCAGCATGCCTTACCTGGGTCCTTCTTTAAACAGTCTCAACTTACCTCGCTGTTGAAGACTTGAACACAGTTAGACTCCCATGGCAGAATTTCCAAAAGTTTTACAAATGTAGTGTGGGGTCATTCTCAGGATGAAATTGGGACATGCCAGTAGTTCATTGTGTGGGCCACTGATTTTCCATGTGTGATTTCTAGACCACCAGCCTCAGCAATCCCAGAGAACTAGCTAGAAATGTATAAAATTGCAGGCCCCAGCTGAAAATCATTGAATCAAAAACTCTGGACTTAGAATTCAAGAATTTCTTTCAGTCTTGAAAGTCACTGGTATAAGCGAACCTGGGCACATTTGTCTATGTATTACATGCAACTACTGCACTAGAGGATAATAATGGAGCTCAAGGTTCACCCAAACACATGCTGCTATACTGTAACAGAGGAAGCCTGGTGGCACAATAGTTAAGAACTCAGCTGCTTGCTGAAAAGTCAGTGGTTCAAATCCACCACTGCTCCCTTAGAGAGAGAGATGGAAGTCTACTGCCAGGAAATTACAGCCTGGAAACCATACAGGGCATGTTTCCTTTGTTCTACATGGACCCCTGGCGGTGAAGTCATGACTAGTTGGACTGCAATCGCATGGTTGGTAGTTCAAGACCATCAGCAATTCCATGAGACAAAACTGGGCCTTCTACTCCCGTAAACAATTTGCAGTCTCAGAAACCACAGGGGGTTACAGTGGCCGTGAGAAAGGGTCGCTATGAGTTGGAATTGACCCAAGGGTGATGGATTTATTCGTTTTTTGGTATATCATTGCAGAATCTTTGACTGCTTGCCTACCTGCCTGATATATTAAATTCAGAAGGAAAATGTCTTGGATATATGTTGGTTTCTGATTTAAGGGCCTTTTGGTTTATCGATTCAATGATAATGATTTGCTTGTGTCCAAAAGCTCCATCTACACAATCCTCCCTATATATTAAATTCATTGTTGGTTTAGATCTTGCTTATATTTATAGCTACTACACAGGACCCGGAATACAAATAGAGCCTACATAATAAGTTTAAGTCCAAACCTTCATCTTGGTCTCTCCCTGCATTGTGATTTTAAAACAAGAATTCAAAGATCTATTTTTATGCTAGATGCTGGGTGTTAGGGGTTAAAAGAGATGCTGCGACCTGTCGGCAGATTTATTCCTCAAGCCTCGAGTTAAGTGGTCAAGCAATATTTGGGCTGTTTCCCCCTTTTGGCCAATATGACAAATGCTATTATAAACACTCATGTAGAAATATTCTTTATAAAGAACAACAGTCTAATGCTCTGTGGGGACTGAAACCTGTTCTAAATGGACACACTGACAAAAATGCCTATATCCTTGAGTTGGCTGCTGGCAAAATGCTACGTTTCTCTTTTCTCTGACTCTCCCATCATTCTTATTTTAAACAAGCTATCAACATCCTTTCTAACAGGCTGACTCATGGTCTATTTGTTCAACAACTGCATGGCCCTGAGTTTACTGAAGAATACACGCGGACCCTCAGGGGGGAATGAAGGTGTCATTGTAAACCTAGATCTCTTATGAAGCTCGGACTAGGAAAACACATGCCAGTGAGTAGGTGGGTGGGTGTGAGTGCAAAGGGAAGTATTTGTGTTCAGAAGTATAAAAAGACTTCCCAGGTGTGGAAGGGCTGGCCAAATCATGTTAGAGTTCAATGTAATAGTTGAAGAGCTGCCAGGCAAGTAAATGTATTTGAGTTAGAGGAAACACACCTGGCCCGTGAGCTCATTATACTATTCTTCAGGGCTTACATAATAAGTGATTGCTCAGAACCCTATTTTACCATTAGTTACAACGTGAGTCCCTAAAGGTGGGAAACTGCGAGACCCACAAAGAATCTTGACTGATGCTAACTCACTTGATAGAGAGCCTGAAAGAAGAAATTCATGAGTATCCTGACACTGTAGACCACCAAGCCCCTGTTCTGACATAAAATTTTCTTCCTATTGTTTTTTGGCATATGGGGATGTGATTTTTTTAATTTAAGAACAATTTCGTGGAAAAATACACAGGTAGAAATGTGCATCGTGTTCTATAGAAGTCTGATAAGAGTAATGGGTCATAAAGCTGTTTCGAGAATGACCTATGTAATGAGCACAGTGGTAGCTCTAGGTCATACATTATACTAGATACTTGGAGCACTCTTGTGAAATAAATGGCACATGATCTCTGCCTTCAGCATCTCTTACAGCAGGGTATTGACTGGCTTGTTGATTGGTGTATTATTCCCAACTTATCTACTAGAAATCATCCTACATGCTTCGGAATTGACTTGACGGCATTGAGTTTGTTTTGTTTGGGATTGTAGACTTGTACATGGAGGTTTCCAAAAACTTCACGGAAAATTTCCATAATCTTTCAAATTTCATTTTTCATGAACTTTCTGAAGTTCCCTCATATATCATTAGATAATAATACTTCCATTTTGCCTCTGAATATTATTACAATTTAAACATCAAGCTAATGTGTACCTGTGTATGCTCTACATACACATGATAAATACCAAATCAAAAAACCCAACTTGCTGCATTTGATGGTTCAGGTTCATAATGACCTCATAGGATAGGGTAGGACTGCCATTGTGGGTTTCCAAGAATACAAATATTTATGAGATTAGAAAGTCCCATTTTTTCCCACAGAGCATCTGGTGGCTTCAAACCACTGACCTTGCGGTTAGCAGGGCAAGGTCATAACTGCTACACCACCAGGGCTCCTGTGCTAAGCACAACTGTTAAAAAACAATTAAAATGCATGATTTTGCCTTCAAAGGACTCACAATCTAAGTTATGCATAGATAATTAAATAGACTACAGGATGGAAGATTCTAGAATAGAGGTATACATGAAATGGGAGCACAGAAGACACTGTCAAAGAACATGATTGATGGTTGGGCAGAAAAGAAGGATCAGATCATTTTTACCAGGAAAGTGCAGTTTGAAGCAGATTCCGAAGGATGAAAAGACATTGGGTAACTAGTGAAGAAAGGAAAGGAGATTCTATTTCAAGTAACCCACTTGAGAAATGAATGGCACAGAGAAACAAGTGTGTGTTCGGAAGAATGACAAGGCAACAGACCTTCTGCTGACGCTTTACTCTCACATTTGAGCCTGAAGAAACCTGCAGACTCCTATGCCTTTCTGTATAACATTGCAGTAGAAAGTGAAGTTCAAGCTGTCATTTCTCATTTGAACACCTGGAAGGTCTCTAAGCACATCAAAGTACACATACCTTTCTGGGGCTTACCACATATTAAGCTCCAATTTCTATAGAAGCAGACTATAGGATTAATAGGCAAGTAATGTTGATTGAAAGGATTCCATCAAGTCAACAACACAAAGTAAAAACTAAAGTTAAAAAGATACGAGATCCTTGAGAGATGCACTGGTGACACTGGTGGATTTAAGCATTGGACTACAAACTCAAAGGTGGGCAGTTCCACTCCAGTAATTACTCAACAGCAGAAAGAGGATGCAGATGGCTTTTAAAAACATTTCCAGTCTTGAAACTCCAATGGGACCATACTACTCTATAAAATAGAGTTGGAGAAGACTTGAGTTGACAGCTAATTTGTTTATGTTTGCTGTTTGGGGGGGGGGGGGCGGTGTTAGGTCCTTTCAAGAGAAAGTTAACACTGGTTTGTCCTCCAGTGTCTTGTAATTCACTGCAACTTGGATTTGGATATAAGTGGCAATGGTCTGGCCTGACTCTGAACTGGTAAATTATTGCAGGTCAAGGTCAAGTTGTGTTAAATGTGATAAGGAAGAGATAAACTCTGCAATCAGATTATCTTGATCCTAAACCCCAACTCTTCAACACACTAGCGGCATTACTCTCCCCAAAATGCCCACTATCACATGGTCTCAGGGATATCCTCTGTAAAGTGAAGACAGAAATAACACATGCTTTAAAAAACTGCTGTGAGAATTAAACAAACTAGTCCCTGTAAAGTATTTTGCCTGGAAGACGTATGACATCAGTCTCGGTGAGCTTTTTGTGCCATAATTATGACGAACCAGAGCGTCCTTTCTCACTTAGATCTAAATCTTGCCTCTGAGAACTCTTTGGAAGTTTATATGATTTCTCAATCTTGATTTCATCTTTGGGCAAGGGACAACCACATGGAATCATTGTGAAGTTTAAGTAAGAAAACATGTAAACAATACTGGACACCTAGTAGAAACTCTAAACAAGCTGTTCTAATTATTATTTTTTATCATTTATAATTTTAAAAAACTTACTGCCTCCCTACACATATTTTCTAAACTTTCTCAAATGAATTTGGGGTGAAGTCATTTTGAACATATTGATATTAGCAAGGCCTTTTGTACAGTAAATGTTCTTTGATGGCTGACTCTTAATCTGTATTAGAAGTATCATGGGGAGCTTCAGCTGGTCTGCATCATTTCCCCCTTTCTGTTTTAATATTTCCCTTTATAACTCATATCTGTTAATATGTGTTTATTTTCAAATATCAAAATGAGTTCCTTGGGATATTTTTGATAAAAATATCAAAATGAGTTCTCTGGAAGCAAATCCTGAAATATCATGAGAAATGTGAATGTAAATTGGG
>PVJH01043547.1:0-13534 GCA_004026705.1 Nesogale talazaci | reverse complement strand
GAAAGAAATAAATATCCTATCAGATATAGGATGCACAATAACATAACTGGAGTCTCAACATCAGAAAGAGGATTGAGAAGAAATAGAGGAATGGACTTTTAGTCCATTAGTAATGTGTGCAACCAAATGTTTTATGTCAAATGTTAGCAGTAATCTAAATAAGTTACTTTGATTATAAGTTGTTTAATGTAATATTTGTGGACACCATTAAAAAGAAACAAATAAATACAGATGTATACACCGATGAAAAGAAATAATACAAAAAGATCAAAAAAGGAGCAAAAAATAATAGAGACATGAGAATAAGGGCACAAAAAATGCAGCACACAAAATATGTTAGTAAAAATAATGAGTTGGTGCTTCATTTCAATAATAACTATTTGTCTGAATAACTCTATGGGAGTGTATATGGTTTAGGTATAGAGTCCTCAATGTCCGTGTTCTATATTCCAGTGTTGTGATCAGAGAAGAGTCTTAAAGGCTTAAGAACAGTCTTCTAAGATATAACTATTGGACTTGGTTGGTACGAAGCAAAAATACTGTAGGAATCCAAACAAACAGAAGGATCTGCTCTACATGACCAATAATTGTGTCCCTCAGCTTCTCCCACCTACATAGCATGATAGCATGTAAAAAATGAATTTCCTTTATGTCACTTGGGCCTTGGCTGCCTCCTCCTTCAACTCCCATCCCTTGTTCTATATTGCTAAAGATTGCTATACTGCATATGATGTCTTTAAAGTACAGAGAGAAGACATTTTATAGAATATACTAGTGATTATATGAGCTGTGTTAGTCCGGGTAGGCTAGAGGAACAAATTTCATGACACGTATATGGATATAAGGAAAATGTTTATATACAAGAGGAACAGGGCATTGATGCCAGTCCAGTTCAAAGTCTTAAGTCCGATATTAACCCATATGCCCAAAATCAGTCTATAAAGTCTCTTTCCAACTCATGAAGTCACAGGTCAGTGGGTGCAGAATCCCGGCGCTGGCAGGGATCTCCACATGGCTCCTCTCTTCCAGGGCTCAGGGTCCATCAACAGTAGAAGCAACTCATCGCTGGCAGAGGTCTCCATGTGGCCACCCCAGCTTCAGAGGCCTGCCTCCATCAGGGCAAAGCCATGTGATCTCTCCGCCGGCTCCTCCAGCTTCTCAGACGCTGCCTTCTTGTCTTGTCTGTGATTAATCGTCTCTGAAACTAACTCCCAACAACTGGAGAAGATTGCTTCTCATCTTCACGAGGGAAATATCACGAGATTTCCCAGAAGTCGCAGGAGAAAACCATGCCCACATAGAGGCCTCATTGGCTACTCAATGGCTATCTCCAGATTAACAGGCTAGTAGACTCCACCCCTACATTTCAATCATAAAATTAACATAAGCACATGACTGACACATGAGCCTATATCTACTTTGCACAATACCCACTCGTTAGGCACCATGGAATTTTTCCAGAGTTCTTGTTCATACCTAATAGAAAGCAACAACTTTTACTTTAGAAACCAAGAAAAAGACTGCAAAGCTTCTTAATTATTCATCCACAATGAATGCCCACTAGCACACTTATAAAAAGCACTGGCTGGAGAAATTAAGAACACCAGTACTCAGAGGACCTAGTATTATCATTTCTAGATCAGATATTAGTAAGGAGACTTCTATGAGGAGAACACATTTTTTCCAAAGTTTATTTTTAATTTTTATTTATTTTTATTTTTAAAAAAAAATTTATTGGGTGCTCTTACAGCTACTACAGTACATCATTTGTATCAAGCACATTTGCACACATGTTGCCACATACATTTCTAAACATTTTCCACTTGAGCCCTTGGTACAAGTACCTCTTTAAAAAAAAAAACAAAACTCCCCTTTCCCCTCACCCCTTTTTTTAATGAATCATTTTATTGGGGGCCCATACAACTCCCATCACAATCCCTAAGAACATTAGTTGTGTGCAGGCCACTTTTACACACCTATTGCTATCATCACTCTCAAAACATTCTCCCTCTCTCCAGGCCCCCATTATCAGCTCCCTATATTACCTTTCCTCCCCCACTTCCCCTTGAACCCTTAGTAATTTACAAATTATTTTTTTCATCCTGTACACTGTACAATGTGTCCCAACACTCACTTCCCTGTTGTTTGTGTCCCAGAGAGGAGGCTACGTGTAGATCCCTGAAGTTGGTTCTCCCTTTCTATTCCTCCATCCCTCCACCCTCCTGATATTACCACTCCTATTACTAGTCTTGATGGATCTTCTATCCTAAGTTTCCCATGTTTCCAACTTCACTGTACATCTCCTGGTCTAGCTGGATTTATGTGGTAGAATTGGGGTCGTGATGGTGGGGAGGAGAACACATAATGTGAGTGTCTAGAGGAGAACACATTTTTAATTTGAGTGTCTACAGGATTGTGAGAGTGTGCCTGTGATAATAGGCTGAGAGTTGTGTGGGAAGACTTACATCAAAGGGGTCAGAGGGAAGGGCCGATGGCTCTTTCTTCCAGGTTGACATTTTAAACGAAAAATTATACTGAAAGACTAGTCACTACATTAAGGATAATTCAGGGTTAATGGACACAGGTGAGTATCTCCGAGATGTATTTATTAATCTTTCCATATTATTGTTTTTATTTTATTAATTCGCTTTCTTTGGAGAAAAGGGCAAAATTTCAGTTCAATGAAATGAACTAAGGCAAATGAATGTGGAGGTCATGTTCAGTGGATGGTGAGAAGCCAAGGAGTGGGTCAATTTCCAAACAAGTAGGTGTTGGATATTTCAAGTGTGCCAAAAGTGTATAGCTGTTGTAGCTAAGAAAAACAAGTCATATAATGTTTTAAATATTTTACAAATCAGGCAAGCTATGGGGGAATTACACTGGCATGGAAAACTGACCAGAATGTCTAGACTGAGCATTGATGTATTTGTGGTGCTGGGAAGCACCATCAATGTGACACTCTTTTGCTAGTTGAGAGTAACATAGCTCCAGACCAAAAATGTGGGCATAATATGATTTATGACATTTGAATTAGCATGTAGCAACAGTATGAGACAAAGTTCACAAGAATATCAGATAATGCTAATTTTTCAAGCACCCATCTATTTATCATGTCAAAGAGTGGGGCTCGAGAAGCCCTCATTGTAGAAGCATCAAATGATGTTTATGCCCATTAACTTAGGTGGAGTCCTCCTCTTTCTAAATAGGACAGCCTATTAAGGAGCTCTGCCTTTTTGCACTTGACCGCTAAGCAGGATGAGAACTCTTCTTCACATTCCAAAGTTACACATGTAGACATGTGCAAGAAACACACACTTTATACCTTTTAACACCTTTTGACAGGCTTTTGTGAGGAGAGATTGATTACATTTCAATAAAAGAGAAAAAGATGGCAGTCTTTGAACAGAAGGATACTGAAGGATACTATGCATACTGAACAAAGTAAAAGACAAAGAAGAAAGACAAACTGACTTGCCTTTGAGTGATCAAAATTATTCACTGGTAGACTTGAAGTTAATATTGAGTATCTAGTCCTAACTTCCAACATTGCTATACTACTTTTATCTTTTTTTTTCTCTATATATGAGTTCTCATGAACAGCCATTGGGGAGAACATCAAGTCAAATGACATGGAAACCAGAGAATCAGGATGTATTGTTCGACTCTAGCTTCTGCATTCCCAAGAGCTGACTTTGGCTTCCAGGAGAGGGAGAGCAATAGTTAATTTCCAGCAGCAGATAATGTCAGTCAGGATAAAATGGAATCTGCTCTTTAGAGGCACTAGCAAGGGAAACCCATTCAAGAGCTTGACATCACCTTTGCTCCTGTTACTTGTTTCTATGGAAACAGAAGAAACAGCAGCGTCCTTCTTTGAATGTTAGTAGATTAAGTGGCCTAGTTTGTCTTTTCTAAGAGTATTAATTAAATCTGGAGCAAGAAATGGAACTCTATATATTGACACATTAAATTATATTTTGTGAAACTAGTTTTTCCTCCTAAGAAATAGTTATCCAGAAAGTAACAATAATTACATGGGCAGGTGAGAAGAGGGAAGACTTTAATAAGGATGGTGACCAAACTTGAAGTTCAACATTGTTGTTTTATTGTGAATTTATAAATAATTCATGATACTGAGCATCCGTTCATGTGCTTGGTGGATACCCCTGTATTTTATTTTTAAGCGATTATTTAAATACCTTATTAGAGTTATTACAGAGTAATCAAGTTTTAAAAATCTATTTTATGTTTTTCAAATATGTTCTTGCTGCTTGTGATGTACATACGTTTTTTCTCTTCTCTTTATCATTTTACTGGGATATATATATGTATATACATATAATAAAATTCAAGTTAAACCGTATCAAGAAAATTTGTGTAATGGTTGCCACAATCATTTTGAGACCATTTTTTCTCCTTTGTACTCCTTGTTATTAGATCCCATTTTGCCCAGGATCCTCTTACATACCCCTAATAAAGCATTAAACTGGTTTCTGTTATAGTTTCATTCATCTTGGTATTCATATTTTGAAAAACATACAAATATACATACTCTTATCATGCAGGATGCATTGGAAAGTGGATTATGGTAGATGTAATTAGGCTAAAATTTAACATTGTCTTGTGACTTACATTTTTAATGTATGAAGAGCAAATTTTTATAATATTGGGGGGTTTTACTGTATCTGATGCTTTGAGTCATACTTTTTGTTTCCTTCCTAAGCGCTCTCTGCCTAACCCCAAATCATGATAATATTTTTACATGTTCTTGGTGCTTGCTCGTGGACATATAAACACTGTAAGAATGCAGAGTGGATTGGTTGTTTTATTGCACATTTGTTTTCATTGTTTTATGCTTTCATTTCCTTAGTGAGATCTCCTGATGAAACAAATTCAAAATAAAATACAGCATCCTAATACATCTTTCCTTTAATTGTTGGTGCTTAAGAAATCTATGTAAATATGTAAATATTATTTTATATCTTTGCTTTCACATAAAGATTTCCAAAACACCTGGCATTCACTTTCTAAATAATCTTATCTGAACCACAAGTTTCATTTTCTTTCCACATTTGTATTCAGTAGCCAAGATCATGTATTAAAACAAAATCTTTATGTTTTCCCTTTTTTGCAGTGTTATTTCTTGCAGAAAAATGTATTTCTAGAATTTTTCTTTTGTTATATCTTTGCCTAATAAATCTTTTGGACAACCTTTTGGTTCTTTAAGTCTTTCTTGTCCAGAGGACAAGGGAATGCTGTATAGAAATTCAAATTGAGGCAAATAAAGACATTACATTCATAACATTTGTAAATTTAATGAGAAAAATGCCTGGATAGTCATAGAAAAATATAGGCTAATTTTTTATTAAGAGTTTGAATAAGTATAGATCTCTTGAATGTTCATGAAAATGTAGCCCAATGTTTTGTCTCTCTAATTATTAAGCTGTACAGTAAATATGATTATAGAAACTCAATAATAATTTATATAAATGAATGTTTTCCAGTTCACAAATATATTTATGTAGCATGCAACACACACACACAAAGCTATCATTTACTGGACTACGAAGGGAAGAGGACGAGAATCACCATCAATATGATTAGTCTTTGATTAGTTTGTAGGGAGCTGTGTTCAGTCATGTCTCCAGCCTACAAACTTGCTCTCAGCACATTCTGACATTCACGATCCCTCCCATAGCACTCTACTATGCAGCTGTGTTCAGTAATTCACTGCAACTGCCACATCTGACTCAGGCAACCATCACCATTATCAGACTGATGAGTGATGCCAACAGGCTACAATCCAGGATGAGATATGCTCCAGATCCAAATCTTCAGTCAGCCTCATCCCAGCCCTGTTCTCAGGCAGGGCTCTTTGACCTGTCCTATAACTCCTTAGCCTCTGTTCTGCTCAGGCAGTGTTAGATACCTCTGCTGAGAGAGTAGGAAAATGTCCAAAGGACATCCTACTCTGCCATAAACTTCATCCTGAAGGTCCGTCCCTCCAGTTGCTTGGGTCAACAGATTTCATTTCCCAATTCAATGCCTAGAGGCACCCAATTTAAGTAAGCCTTGGGCTGAAACCACTCATCTTTATTTCCTCTGTGATGGCTCTAGGGTCTGGTGCTGCCATTCCTCTGCCCTTTATCAGGTTTTTTATCCCATGATAAAACAATTTTTATCCCATTTAAAAGAATTGTCTTGAAGCAGTCACAAGAACAAAAACTTAAATAAGAAGACAAAAATACAAGTCAGAAATATCTGGGAAAATGAAGGTACCTCAATTCTCTATTTGGGTTCTGACAGTTCTGTTGATGAATTTGGAGTGTGTAGGCTAATCCTCAGATTAGCATCTAGTATTCAGAAGACCCAAGAATCCTTTCCTTTCAATTTATTGGCATACTTCATTCCTTTCAGTTAGTGATATCCCTTTACCAGAAATGCTACAAAGAAGACGACAGCTGTTAGGTATACAGATGTGTTTAAATGTGAGTCTAAAGTGGAAACTCTTTTAGAAGTTGGTAGGTGAAGAAAGTGAATAATAATAGTTATTAGTTATTGTTATTGCATATACAGTAATCATTATTTTTTAAAACTTCAATGTAGTATCTTATCTAAATCTTTCATTACAACCCTGAGTAGATCCAATTAAATTCGAGTCTATAAAAAATCCCTCAACCTATATAAGGCTTGGTAAAAGTTCATAGCAAATAGCCAATGAAATGGAGCTAATGAGAAACCTGAGGAAATGACCATTTTCTCTAAGATTTACTCAAGATTGGGGAAGAAGAAAAGTTTCTTTTCTTTTGTGAGACCTTTGGTTTTTCCAAGTAGTTTTAAATTCAGCATGATGAATACTAAACATTCTGGAGATTTTCCAATATAACTCTCTTAAATATGTTAAGAAAAAAGTGTTTTGTTTGGTGTTTAAGAAGTTTTGATTCTTCATGTGCTTTACTAATTTAGGTCACATTTATAAGGGAATGATTATAAATAATTTTTAGTAGAAAATACAGTGCTAATTATTTTTAATTCTTATTGCTATTTTTCAGCAATCAAAGAGATAGTGATGATTTTTTCTGCCTTGAAATAGCTTACGTTATCAAAATGCTATTAAGACATTTTGGTGATGATGGCTACTTTTGGAATTATAGAGAATTTTCCCATTAAAATGCATATTATTTTATAAGAATGCATAGATATAGTATAACGTTTTATGTAGTATTCCTTTTTTGATAATAAAACATAATTAATTGATAACACCCCTAAATATGAGATTTAAAGTATTTTCCCCCAGAGGAATTTTTGTGCAGCTGTTTCTGTTCCTTGATGAGTTAAATGACACATTCATGAAACTTTCTAAGATCAGGTAAATTTCACATTAGGTTAATTTCACATTAGATTTATGAGCTTCAAGATATTGCCAAATTATTATTATTTGTCTACTCTGGTTTGTAAATCTATTAGTTCATTATGGTTTACTATAAAGACTCTATTGGCAAAATGATTTATACATCATGCTGATCTGTCTTTAAATATCCAACCTGCCACATACATGTATATATAGACATTTATTTATATATAAATGTATGTGTATGGATGAAAAGATATGTGTATTTATATATAGTTACATTAAAATATATTCCCCTTTTATTTTGGAATATAATTCTAGTTACATTGCAAATTATCTCTTTTCCTCCATCTTATTCTGAGAAAGGAGATTTCTTGTTCCATTTATCACTGCGTAGATCGTAGTTCCCTGCAGCTGCAACTCTTTCTGAGAAAGAAGAGTTTAATGAATTCTACTTGGATCCTGCATCATCTAGGAAGATTAAATAGACATTAAATCTAAAACCCTTTAATTATCACTGCCTTGACTATACTCCCATGTGAACGTACTTCGGGAAGATACAGGCTGATTTAGTGCTGTATTACTGTGTGGTTAACACTAACTTAGGAAGAGCCACCAGGACACAAGCACATGTGTCGAAGGACGCGAAAGACATGAGCTTGGTATCAAAGGAGCGTCCCGGAGACAGCTTTCCTTTAAGAACATTAATCTTGTCCAAGAAGGAAGCAACAACCATGCCTGGAGGTACAGTTGGTGGGTTTGTAAAATCAAATGCACCGGCTCCCCCAGGAAGTATAAAAACCCCAACTCTAGGAGAAGAGACCAGCCGGTCTGGGAGATTTTATCGTACTGTATCTCCAAATCTGTTCAATACAATGGACAGATTGTCGGCCCTCCTCTGGGATTGGCTGCAGGCACGGAGGCCACTCTTCATCGGTTTACATTTGGGGTAACCACGAAGGACTAAGAGGTAAGTAAAGAAGCTGTGTACTTCCGACTGGGAGACAGAGTGGACTGCCAGAAAGGAGAACCGTGGGAGCAACACTGCAAAACCTCCCAGATCAAGACGTTTTTGTCTCAAGATAAGCTGTGTGGCTCTTCCGCCCTTCTTGACTTCTTCTGTGGGACCGGTCCGTGCATTTTCTCTGTGCACTGGACAACCGGTGAAACGTTCTGTATGCCTCTCCATATTCTCCTACCCTTTAGTGTCTGTTTTACTTAATGACTATAATGATGGGAATTAACATTTCCATCCCGGAGGAAAAAGTTTGTCAATATGAATCTTTTCTGTTTAAGCCTTTTGATGAGCATACTCCTGTAATTGAAAGCAGCCTGTGTTTATTAGAATATGGCATGGCCCACAGACTATCTAGACTCCAGAGAAAACGAGGATACTAGCTTACAGTTCTAATTGTTTTGTGGAAGGTTGGGTAAATAAGATTAACTTCTTTGTGTACAAGCTCAGTCAGGATCATGGTAAAAGGAAATGAACTGCTTAGTTTTCTTTTATTTGAACTCAGTTTTAATTTGAACTCAGTTACAATGTGCATGAGCTTGTAACAAATTGTTTGAATGAATGAAGAATTGATGAAATAGTTCAATTTAGAGGATTTTTATATATGTATATCAACCTTAAAACTCAGACCTTTTATTTTCACTTTGCTCTCCCTGAACTGGCTCAGAGATGCATGTGAGTAGGGTAAGAATTTGAGGTGTTACCTGCCTCCCCCAACCCCCTGCACAGTCAACTTCTTCAGCCTTGGTTCTTGGTCCCTGTTGAGGTCAGAGAAGTGAAATAAGAAAGAATTACTTCGAAACAATCCAACCTTTTGCCAGTGTTTAGTTAAAAGTGATAACAATGTTAGCTTGTAATGTACAAATTAGTTGGGAAAAGGATTAAGCCGAAAACAATGAACCAGCCTGCTTCTGTTTGAAGTTTACAACCTCAGACATATTGGGGATGGTGTTCCCTGCTTCTTGCTTCTCAGCAATGAATGAATTCATGTGATGGAAGCCCTTTCATAACCCAAGGGACTTTCATGAGGGAAAGGAGAGCTTCGGATAATACAGTCTCAGGGAGAACATGTTATCCCTGGAAAGCATGCAAGGCCATTTAACAGAGGCTGTGGACTTGCTCATGATTGAAAAGCACAAAAAACCATGTGGAGAAAGGAGAAACCAATACGAGCATGAATGTTCTTTTAATATATATCTTTAAAATTATTTATTACTATATTTTTATTGAGGGCTCTTACAACTCTTGACACAATGCATGCATCCATCCATTGTATGTCAAGCACATTTGTACATTCGTTGTCCTTATCATTCTCAAAACATTTGCTCTCTACTTGAAGCCTTGGTGTCAGCTCATTTGTATCCCTGCTTCCCACTCCTTCATGAATGCTGGATAATTTATACCTTATTTTGTCATATATTGTACTGTCCAGCATCTCCTCCACCCCCTTTTCTGATTCCACCCCCCAGGAGAAGGTTAGATGTAGATCTTTGCACTCTGTTCCCTCTGTCCCACCCTCTCTCCACCCTCCCTGAATCACCACTCTCACCACTGGTCCTGGAGGGATCATCTGGCCCACTTTCCCTGTATTTCCAGTTCCTATGTGTACCAGTGTACATCCTCTGGACTAGGTGGATTCATAAGGTAGAATTGGGAGCATGATAGTGGGAGTGCAGGTAGGAAACATTTAGGAACTAGAAGAAAATTGTATGTTTCATTGTCACTACACTGCACCCTGAGAGGTTCATCTCTTCCTTGTGACCCTCTGTAAGGGAAGGTCCAGTTACCTACAGATGGTTCTTGGGTCCCCAGCTGCAGTGCCCCTCATTCACAATCATATGATTTTTTGTTTGTTGATGTCTGATACCTGATTGCTTTGACTCCTCATGATTACACAGGTGGTACCTTCTTCTACATGGATTTTGTTGCTTCTGAGCTAGATGGTCACTTGTTTTACTTTAAGCCTTTAAGACTCCAGATGTTACATCTTTGATATCCAGGCAAAGAGTGACTATTCTTGGTCTCTCTTTTTTATCCCTACCTAGCACCACTTGAACAGATCTGGTTGAGGGTATAGGCTGTTCTTAGAGGCTATTCAGAGCCATGCATGAAGTAAGATTGCTGGGGTCTAGTGTGTGTGCCTTGGTTGACCTTCACCTGGGCTCAAGTGACATTAATCTGTGCCTCCATGTATGTCTAATATGTGTTTGATTCCTTTCATAGCCATTCATTGTGGTTTGGCAACTAATTTGTGTTTAGCATTGCCCTTTGTTGGAGGCAGCCCCCTTTATCCCTGGTCTTCTGACTTGTCGCTATCTGCTTATTTCCTGTGAGTTAATACTAACTCAATAGCTAGGCTTCTTTTAAGTAAGCATGTAGATGATTTAAAGAATCAAAGAAAGCTAAACTTAATGTTTTTAAGTTTTTGAATAATTGCAGTGTATTTCAATAGTGTTTTGTGGTACATAGCTTAAAATTTTTCAAAATGACTTACTGATATTAAAATTGACTAAATGCTGTAATTTTGAATTCACATTAAATACATATATGTATATTATATATACATGTATCTATACTTATACATATAAACAATAATGTATTCATTTCCCCCTAACTTTAAAGACTTAGTATGAGGTTTATAAGAACAACCATTGAAGAACTTTTTATTTAATGTTGCCAGAAACTTTACCTGTCTGTCTGAAAATTTAATTAATAGTATTACCAAAGAACACAATTTTTTGTAATTAAGTAATTAAAAAAAATTATCACCAGTGTGAAAATCTAATTCAGTCTCTGACTTATCTGGAATCAAAGTGGGAGATAGAAGAGATTTATTAAACCACATGGTCTCAGAAAAGTCTTCTAACTTCTGGCCATGTTTTCTCTCTTACTAACCTCAGCATGAATGGAAGTAATTTTTGCTGTAAGAGGATTATGATGTCTAGATAATTTGGTCTCAAGGGCTATCTAAAATTATTCCACATATCATGTCACTGAGGCATCCAAAAACATTATTCAAGCATTTTAAATGTTCAGCTTAATGTTTTATCTGATTGGTAAAGTAGATCTCTATCACGAGCATCATAAAATATAACTTTAATTGCTTGTTTCTTTTGGCCCTATCTGTTTGCCTACAAAATTGATGAAGATGTGTCTTTTGACTTGGTGCCTTTTAAAATTAGCTTTTCTTCCTTGATTTAAAAGTGTGTCTATCACATTTAATTAGAAAATTGTCATATAAACCCACCCGAGAGAACTTAATGTGACCTCAGCTGAAAAACTAGAAAGTAGACAGTATGACTGATAGTGAACGTTATGTTTAAAGAAGAAAAGAAAGTAGTTCTGTTTTAAAGAAGTGTCTTGTAACCGGATGTGAAAGGTGGGAAAAGCTGACCAGAGTTTGTGGCAAATTGTAGAGACTTTGCTTGGATGGACAACAGAAAACAAGGACATCGTTTCAGGCTTTTGTGATGTGAAATCGACTTTAATGGATTTACTCTTAAAAGAGAAAAAGGTTGGCAGACCACCACAGAATATTGCAAAGTAATTATATATTCTAAAAGAAAGAATATTTGATATCTAATTTAATATTATATTTTCATATTAAATATATTTGCCTAGTGTAAGTAATGTTGAGAAAAGATTGCAACTAGATCCATCAAACAATCTATCAACGCTATAACTAAGAAGGTTGATATTTCAGGTTTGACATTATAACTGAAACTTTTAAGCATCATAGTTTTAGATGTTGCCTTTTAGATGGACTTTCCTTCCAAACTTTGCTTGGTTTTGTATTGGTTTTTGAATTTCTCCCTTAAGTCTTTTAAAAAATGTATGTGTTGTGCCCTCATAAAGCAGTCAGTGGTGGTCCAGCAAAAGGTGGTGAAAAAACAAGATGACGTGTGTCTCTCAGAAAGAATAATTTCTGGGGTCTTAAAGGGGTGCCTTCAAACAAGCAACCTTTTAAGTGAGATAACAACGAAGTCTCCTTGGAAGGATCACACCAGTCTGTGTGATCCCAGGATTGTAAGTAATATAATCCAATTCAGAAGGCAGGGTGTGAGAGTGGGGGGGAATCTGAATTAAACAGTGAAGGCTGTGGATGACAGTGGAAGACCCAAATCCGTGTGTAGGATCTCCACGAATATTAAGCCTCTGGTGACTTCCCCCTCTGACTATTGTCAAGGGAAATGGAAAGACTGGTTATTAGACAAGAGATGAGACTTTTCCAGCAGAAGATACAATTGGAAAACCCTGCTAAACGCAACTACACTTTACATTAAGCACACCTGTTGCAAATTAAAGAAATGTAAGTACTCATTTAGACTTTAAGCCGAAACACCAGAGTGAGAAAAAGAAAGACTACTATCTCAGATTTTGAGGTCAGCGGTGCAAAACCAGTCACTTGTTCAGAGAAAGACAGGCCTTTCTACTCTTATAAAGAGTTACATTCCCAGAAAATCATAGGAGCAGTCCTACCCTGTCCTAAAGGATTAACTATTTAGAATTAATTAAATGGCAATGATTTTTTTGGTATCCCAAAGCCATGCACTTTAAAATCATTGAATATCAATTTAAATCCCAGTTTTAAGTCACCTAATAATTTACAGTTTGAAGCTAACAGGTATGTTCTATTTTCATATATTTTTTACTTTTTAAGATGTACTTTAGTTATGCAATCAAATATTTTTTAAACTTTTTTTAACGTATCTTAGTTCTGCAAACAAATAGTATGCCTAAAGGCTTCATAGCTAGCTAACCCTGTTGTTTCCTTAAGCATTATTTTGTACTTACGATTTGACTCTGTACATGTGAACATTCAATGTAATTCAGTCAAAATGTTTATACTAGTATTTTAAATTATATACCATTGGATAGTTTAATAACATTATTCTTAGCAATATCCAAAGCCTCATAAGGGTTATTTATTGTCTATATACTTTCTCAAGCTAATTGTGCTGCCTCTAAAGAAATATATATATATATATATATACATATATAAGAATTTTTGCTTCTACTTAATCTAATACTAATCAGTTCTTATAATGTGACCTTGTTCAATGTTAGTACTCATAAAAACATCATTGAAACTATAAATGCCTCATAAAACAGGGTGAAGAAATCTGATGGTAACTAGCTATCAGAAACAATACCATCCAGTCTGACCGATG
>PVJH01043546.1:0-13550 GCA_004026705.1 Nesogale talazaci | reverse complement strand
TCGTGCTGTGGCGGCATGTACCTGGCCATCATGAAAGCTCTACCACCAATCTCTCTCCTCAAACCATCTCATCAGGAGCTCCTCCAAACATCACACCATTCCGTCATTCAAGCATACCAAGCAGTGCTGTATGAGCATTACCACCATCCTTCCTGAAACATTTTCTTCCTTCTCGAGCTTCTTTATATCAGCTTCCCCTTAGCATCCCGCCTTCCCCACCAGACCCCCCCCCCCCCCCCCCCCCCCCCCCCCCCCCCCGGGAACCCATTTCTACTTATTGTATCCCTAGACTCACCTATCCTGTGTTTCATATGCCAAAAAAAAAACATAAAAAAACACATAACAGGGAGCCAAGAAGGCTGATAACAATGAAAAAATTACAACAGAGACAAACCACTATATGAAAAATCTCACAGAAAATGTTAAAAACCAGATCAAACACAGAGTGTATCAATAGGGAGATTAAGTGACAAGGTTTTAACCACACTTTAGTCTACTATAGTCATCTCTCCAATACTCTCTGATCTTCAGGTGGTTCCCACCCCTCAATTATGGTTAGAGGAAAATCATTGGAGGCTTATTCCCTGCAAATGTACTTTGGGCTTCCATTGTCATCTATAGCCTTCTGCACACCAGGATTTCATGGTGTATGCTCTGATACTATTCCCTCCTTGTGATTTGGATTATATAACTTACAATCCTTGGATCACAGATGTTGGTGTGCTTCTTCCATGTGCATTTAGTTGACATTTCACTTAGAGGGCTGCTTGTTTGAAAACAAATCATTAAGACCCCAGATGCTATTCTTTCTGATAGCTGGACACCATCTGCCACACTCATTGCCACACTCTGCTATAGCACCTATATCTTCTGTGCTTCCCTCATGAAGATAAATATTGAGTAAGGTCATGTTGTATGAACTAATTATTCTTAGATTGGATCAAGTACAAGGCCAAAATTCACTCCTGAATTTATATTTTTTATTTGCCTCAGGCTCACCTTAGAGAAATTCTTGCTAATTTATGGTGGAGAATCTGGAGCATAAGGAAGGATCTTCTGTTTAAAGTGTCATTGATTAGGCGATGGTATGAGTTTTCAAGCACTATTGAAAAAGGGAGAGGGAGCAAGTGTGGGTTAATATTAAGCCCTTCCTTGAACTCCAAGTGCTTCCTACCTTTGGCTCACAACAAAATACTCTAATACTCTTATAATATATCACATTGGTTGCTACAATTATGGGTCTGTACTAGCAGAGCATATTTCCAGATTGAATTTTTTCCCACAACAGGTATGATAGATTTCATTTTATTTCATTCATCTGTTCCTTTATTCACAGCTTACAAAATTTTAAATGGGAGATGCTAAGTGATAGTGGTTGCAGATGGATATTAAGACAGAGTAAGATGACCTGGGCCCTCTCAAGAGATTGACTTGATTGGTTAGAAGGTGAACGTGGAGTGTTCAGAACATCAACATTCTCATTTTAAGTATGACTGACTATTGGCAGAATCAAAGCTTATTGCTTTATTAGCTTAGTGGTAATCAATATTAAAAGTACATTATGCATTATAGAATGCTACACAAATATTTTTCAGTAATATCTACAGTAATAAGCTTCTAGCTGAACTAATTAACTCAGAGTCTTTGCAGGAACATCTATTAAACACAGTACTTTAAAAAGAAGCATTCAGATTTAGGAATAAAATGTTTTATATTTGCTAAGTGTGACTAGAGCTTTGGTTAAACATTTTAAAATTAGATACTAATTTAATGTATTTATACTTCATGTGCTTAACAATTTTTTTTCTTATACTTCATGTGCTTTAAGAAATGCTTTCAGGTTTCTAATATTTTGATAAACTCACTGCTAAATGATAGTGGCTGCAGATATTAAGACAGATTTAGATGGCCTGGGCCCTCAATTCTGATTCCTAGTGATCCTCTGAGACTGTAGAACTGCCTTGCTGAGACTTAAACTTTTTATGAGAGTAGAAGTCTCATCTTTGTCCCTTGGAGAGGTTCCTGACTTTGAACTACTGACGCTGTGGTTCATAGTCTGACTCATAGTCCCCAGGGCTCCTCTTCCCGGAAAAGGTCTTCAAAAAATTATTTTAGTATATGTGCCTCCAAAGCAAGCATATATATTTTTTTGTTTTCTATTTTATATCAAGTCATACCAAATAATGATTGTGAATGTGGTAGTCACACCATTTCAAATCACCTGATAAAAGGATGAAGGGGTGCTGTCTAGCCTGTCAGTCACATCAAAACCTCGAGATGCCTCCTTGTGGGTGTGGATCCATGAGGATTGTGGGGGTTCCCCATCGTCCTCCCTGGAGGCGGGACACATACTCTTGGCTTCATCTTCCTGTGGTCAAGCCACATGGAACCACGCTGATGGCAGCCAGAGCCCTGGAGACCTGTCTGCCGCAACTGGATCCACAGGACTTTCCACCCACTCACCTGTAATCTTCCTGCATTCAGCATCATTGCATGTGCTGTGTGAGACTGAAGAGGAATCCCAGAGCTAATATTGGACTTATGGACTAATATCGAACTTCTGGACTTGATTTGGACTGGGCTGGGATAATCTACGGATGCAAAATTAGTTCTTGATATAAAGTTCTCTCTTACACACAGATGGGTGTCTCCGGCTTTATTTCTCTAGTAAACCCAGTCTAACGCACTGAACTTCTGGAGAAAAAGTCAATTAAAACAAATGAAAATGGCAAAAATTCCCAACAAATGAGCTCAGTGTACCCGGGGGGAATAGTGCAGGCATCTGGGTGAATTGTATAGTAGGTGGGATTTCATTACAACTAAAAAAATCATATGTCAGTGATAGATTCTGTTCCTTTTGGCTAATGCTCCACTTCAAGGATCCACTCAAATCTCTTTCCCTTTCTATGCTGAGAGTTCTCAGAATGTATAGCTAGCTCTCTAGGGAAATGCCATGAAATATTCAGTAAGGCGGATGCATGTGAACCTCTTTGCAGCTTGTAATTCTAGAGTAAAATTAAAAATTAAAAAAGACTCTATGTGAAACTACTGAAAATTCCTAAGATTGTCAAGATCTTCAATTTCACTGACTGAACTGGAAAATGAGATGAGGGTGCGAGTCTTTCACATATGCTTCCGTCTCAAAGATGACAGCCAGGCTTGGGTTTTCTACGGGGAAAAGACTGAAATTCAAGTCCCCAAACAATCATGATTTCCTCAGTGGCTGTGTTAGGCTGAGTTGATTAGCGAAACAAACCCAGCGACACTCATATATCCATAAGGGAGAGCATTCTATCAAGAAGTGGTCACATATCATGACCAGTCCGATTCAGATCAAGCTCATAAGTCTGATACTAATCCATAAATCCCTCTTCATATTTACACAGCCACAAGAAATGCTGCAAGAAGCAGGAAGATCCCAGGCCAGTGGATGAAGCCTTATGGGAGGTGACAGGTCTCCCAGAGGCTTGTCATCAGCAGGGTGAAGGCAGAGAGAGGGAGGGGGGTGTGTTTCCAGAGAGCCATTGTTCTGGGTCATACCTCCAAAGGAGGTCATCAAGCTGAGATCTCATGGGCAGGCTAAATGGCACCATATCTTCTTATGGGTGCCACACTGGCACAAAAAGTCTAACGATCACAGTGGTGTTCTGAAATAAAGGAGCTCCGGTAGCATAGTGGGTCACATGTTGGGCAGTGAGCGGGGAGCTAGCAGTTCAAAACCATCAGTTGCTCCTAGGAAATCCACGTCCATAAAGAGTTACAGTCTCAAAAACCCACAGGGGCAATTCGACCCGGTCCTACGAGGTCACTATAAGTCAGAATTGATCCTATGGCAGTGAAGTGTTGTTCTGTTTTGAGTTCTGAAATAAGTCTTGTTTCACTCACAGTCAGATCTGACAGTGAAAACATTTGTTGCTGTGCTGGGTGACTTTGAGTCACAGACTGTCCCTGCTGCATCACATAAATGACTGTGTTATTATCACACCATTGTTGAGTTGGATCCCCATATAGATATGATGTTTAATTTCTAACCCTCAGTACTTATGATTGTGACCTTATTTAAAATGGTTTTGGGCATAATACAGGCATAAATATGTTCAGGTAAGGTCATACTGGAACAGAGTGTCCCAATGTTCAGTAACGGAACACCAGATGATTTTGGAGGGAGACATTAGAGTAATTTATCTGTAAACCAAGAACTGCCAAGGATTGCAACCACCAGAAGCTAAGAAGAGGCAAGAAATAATCCTCCCCTACAGAGTTTAGGGAGAGCATGGCATTGCTGCCACTTTGATTTAGAACTTCTACCCTCCAATAACTCTGAGACATTTCTATTTTCTTATGCCATCTGAGTTTGTGGTAGTTTACTACGGCACCCTTAGGGAACAAATACACCCATCACAATTCAGCTGCAACAGAGTGAATCGTGTTTGTTATCTCCAGTCTTTCAAGATGTGGTTGAGAACTGGCAGTTCTTCAGAAATGGAGTGTTAGATATATTCTAGATTTTTGTGTACACACAGGCACACGAGTTCACACTACTACATACTAGTAATGATATTGAAAAGGCAAACTTGGGAATGGTAACATCTCTGGACCTAGATGGCTATTTGTCTAGGAAAATTCCAACCCCCTAAGAAAGAGCAGCCACACAAGAACAGTGTCCTCCAAATCTCTTAGCTCAGGCCTTCTGTGATGCTGCTCAGCTTTCCCTATTAGGGTCAGAATTGTAACTCAAACCTGCCTTACTTCAAAGTCTGCTTATATGCTCCCTTCTATGCACTATTTGATGGTGAAATAAGAAGATTAAAAATTCAAATAAAGGGCTAGAAACTAGATGAAGCGCCCAAGAACCACAAAGGCACATGCCCAAATAAATTTTGTGACTTTTGTTTGAAGAAACATTCACCTAGAGAAAGCCTTCCTTTAAATACACATTAGTATTTCTCTAGAACAATTCTCACTGGTGACAAATAAAAAGGAATATATATATATATATAGGCAAAAATAAGTGTAAATAAACATATGAATATGTATGTATATAGGTGCATGCATACATGAAATGTTTATTCAGGTAATAAACATCCCACTGTCCATGGTCTTAGGTTTCAACTTCCATAAAGACTATGACATTAAACATTTGAGGTACATTCAATGGTTCCCTAGTTACAAATGGGCACTATTTTGCTACATGCATCAAAACGTTATTATCATTACTATATTACTTGAGCAAAGATGTTTTTGTGTTTCTGGAAGTGCTTATTTTGCATACAATGCACACCGTGGACTATCTATTAGGACAAACATTCAATTAACAGACATGAAGTGCAAACTGCACCTAACTGTTCTGACTGATGTACAAATTCGACTGAGAGACAACCATAATAAAATTTGACTCCAAGGGATGGAACTTGTTGGCAATTCAGGGATTGCCTGGATATAAGACAGTGTCCACACAATGTTCACTTTTACTTCACAGAACTCATCATGGACACTAAGCCATGTGTATACATACACACACTGAAAAACCCTGGTTGTGTAGAGGTTACAGATTGGGCTGCCAAACTGCAAAGTCAGCAGTTCCAAGCTTCCAGATGCTCCACAGTAGGAAGGTGAAGCTTGCTATTTCTGTAAAGAGCTACTCTCAGAAGCCCACAGTCCTGTCCTGCCTTAGAGGGTCTCTATAAGTCTCCATCAAATCAATGGAAGTTTTATAATATTCTATATATACACACATGTACCTATATATCACTGATATACATGTGTACACACATCAGAAATGTATGTATGTGAAAAAATACTTACAAAGCTCTAGCTCTGCAGTTCTCAACTTGTGAGTTGTGACCCCTTTGTGGGTCAAACAACCTTTTCACAGAGGTTTCCTAAGACCCTTGGAAAACACAAAATTTCTGATAGCTTTAGGAACCAAGACACTGCTCCTCTATCCATCTCTAGTTGGGTCTGCCCACATGAACATAGGCCCACATAGAAGTACCCGGTGTGAAGACTGTTACCCAGGCTACAGCATGTTTCATGATAAAATTTCATTTATTTGTCGTTAGAACTAAATATTTCACAATATAAATCGACAGACTGTTTTTGTGATGAATCACTGTCCTTTAATTATGGTCCATCTGTAACAATGAAAATACATCCTGCATATCATATATTTACATGTTGACTCATAACAGTAGCAAAATTATAGCTATGAAGTAGCAACAAACATAATTTTATGGCTGGAGGGGTGACCACAGCATGAGAAACTGTATTAAAGGCTTGCAGCTTTAGGAAGGTTGAACCACTGAACTAGATCTTTGTAAAAGTAATGAGGAACTAATGGATAGTGAGAGAAACATGGGCAAAACCCTAGGAAAAGGGGACCGTGGTTCACTGAGTTGTAATCTCTAAATAATAGTCATTTTTTCATCTCTGAGATACTAATGACACATGAAAGGTTAAGATAGTCAGGTGTTTAGTTTTTATGTGGCATTTGAAGCAGTTGAGCTTTCTGCACAGAAAAAGGAAATTGCACACATGCAGGACCAGTGAGTTAACAGGAGAGACACACACGACTGAGCCTGCGCTCGCCTTATGCCCTGGCCCTTCGCTGTGAGCTGCTTGACACTGAGAGATGGGCCATCCTGCTAACAGGACGGATCACTGGGCAGCAATGCAGATTTGTGTTTAGCAAAGCCCTTAATGGACCCCAATGCTACTTTCCAAACGTTTAGAGTGCAACCACTCTCTCTCTCTCCCTCTGTTTCCCCCAACAGAAAATGCATTGATTTGCATTTGTTAACCCGCTTCATCTCTCTACTTTTGTAAAACACTTTGTGCAAAAGACTTGGCCTCCAACTCGAAGGAAAGAGTGCTGCCGCAGTGAACTCAGGATGGTTGAAACTCTCAGGCTGACATTAATTGTAAGAAGGCAAGTTGATCGTAAACGTAGAATATTATCTCTGGTTAGTGCTTGTGTTGAAACTCCTAGGCACTCTTTTCTCCATTAGCCAGATTCTTGCCCGCCACCCCCCCACCCCCCAACCTTGATGTAGCAAAGTGTGGTCATCATGGGCCCAGCAGTCAAGGGACCAGTGTGGGAGACACTGTGGTGGAAATTCAGGTGTGCGAGTCAGAGGCTTGGGCAAGGGGGACAGGAATGATAGGACCTGCTGCTGTGGAATCCAAGTCGTCAATATCCAGAATGCTTGTGATAGAGAGACAATAGAGATTACCTAAGTGTTGCAGCTGAGGACACAGGCTTTGGAGATCTGATGAATGAATCACTGATTTAAGCGTGTCCTTGTGCAAGTTACTTAACTCTCTGAATCATGCAAATAAAATGAGAATAATTCTTTCTCAGAGGGGGCTATGAGGAGTATATGAATGACATGCATATATTGAGTTGGCTAGTATAATGGTTAACTTGTATGCGGTAGTAATTAGATAATAGTGTTGTATTATTATTAAAAGTGATTTTTCTGTAATCATCCAATCAGTTCAGTTCCTGTGGATCCTATCATGCCTCAGTCCTGGCTTCCACTTGTGACTTAATTTTTAAAGTAAGTTCTAAAGAATCATAGTCTTTCCCACTGGCAACATCCTCTTTAAATAATATACTCATTGACATCTTGTTCATGATCAATATCATTTTATGTTTATAGTTAAAAATCAATGTTACCATTAATCCAAGAAATCTCTTAGGAAGTCTTTTAAATTCATCTTACTTGAAGTCTTCGAGGTGGATGACTCTTAATAATACTTGTTTCTCCCTGTTCCAGTGGGATGTCAAAATACATGGCCCTGGGCACTTGAAGGATTGGGAAAGAAACAAGAACAAGCCCTTAAAAACTAGTTCTTCTTCAATTAGTTCACCACTTATCATTTGACCTCATTAACAGAATTTTGGATCTAACCCATCGGTTGACTATCAGGATGAAACACACAAAGCTGGGCTACAACATGAACACAAACAATAAAAGATTAGCTGGGACACAGGATTTAATTTCTGCTTTCCTCACTTCCTTCTCAGGTCGATTTTTAGAGGAAGCACTATAAAATTAACAGTACATTGACAACAAATGTTATTCAAATATATAACTTAGCCTAAAATAGAAACTAATGAGATTCATTTTAATTCTATAAAATAGTTCCCCCCTCCCCCCATTAACATGAAATACAAAATAAAGCTGGGACATGAAAAATAAATTTTCTTTCAGATAAATTAGCTAGTTTAGGTAGCTAGCACCTGGCTACCACTACTAACCATTCTGAAAAGGGGCCATATTAGGAGGCTCTGGGTAGAACTGGGGACAGGAAAAATGTGAAACAAAATTCACAATCATAAAAAAGATCAGGCTTCTCTGTTGAATGGAGTCTGGTCGAACCCCAAGACTGTGGCCCCTAGCTACTTTTCAGGAGTGAAACGGAAGTCATCCCATTGCTCAATTTTCAGCCGCTTAATGGACAAGTCCAAGAGGCAAGCAATAGTACCCGGAAGGTATGTATTCATGAGAACTCTTGAGTTTAAGAGGAAGCCTCTGCCAGAAGGCGGGGAAGCTTGGGAGACAGAAGGGAATGGAAATAGGAAATACAGGGTAGAAATGAACTCGATGCATTCTACATTGTGGGGATTAAAATTCAGGACATGAAATAAAAGGTAGATGAGTTGTTGAAAGGAAAATTGATGTGCTTTATAAGCCTTCACCCAATTTACAATAAAAAGTTTTTTCTTTTTTTAAACAAGAAGGTTTCTCCAATTTGTAAAGGAAAAAGATTATGTCTCAATATTAGAATTAAAAATATACACACTTTTAAAAATAAAACCATTTAAAAGACCTCACAAATTTTTATGCTACGATTTGAGTGAAAATATTTCATTATTTGGTTCATATGGGGACTGTATCAGGCAATTATTTTGACCTCTGATTTAGATGTAAAGAAAATGGATTAAGCAACTTACTGAACATCAAGTTGACATTTGATGAACCTGAATTAGAACACAAGTCCCATGAAAATCATAATCAGAATTCTTACTATTCCCTGCTTATTTATTTTTAATGTAATTTTGATATTTCAGTATTTAGCACACTTTCAATTGGGGACTCTGGAAGAGGCTTTGGATTAAAAAAAATGGAATTCTTCAGTGAAACTGGATGGAAAATTCCCACTCTGGTGCCTAGGAAGTTGAGGAGCATAAAACCAAACTAGATAGAACCAGTCAAAAGTTATCAGTTCTATAAAGTTAGTCATGGAGATCATTCCAGGTAAGGCTTGCTGGGTAGAAGAGAAAAGGAGGCGCTCAGGTTAAGTATTCCAATCAGCAAACTTTATGTCGTGGATTTTGTGGATGATATAAATTGCTTATGTGCTCAACTGCTAACTGAAAGGTTGGTAGTTTAAGGTCACCCAGAGAGACTTCAGAATAAAGGCGTGGGACACACTTTGGGAAACTGGACCATAGAAAACCTCAGTTCTGCATGGATATTACTGAGATCACCAGAAGTTGGAGGCACTTCAAAGCTAATCATTTTAATTGTGATTGATCCAAGATGTACACACACAAACACACACACCCGAAGGAATAATACATATTCAGATTTCTTAGCTGTCATTTTACCTGTATGGCAATCGTGAAGAATCAATTTCACTATTTTGTGTATCAACATACAGTTGCTAGTAAGAAACTTTAAAGTAGGTAATGCGAGTAATCCTGATGTTTATGATTATGTGTTGGCTTGGCTGGGCCAGGATTCCCCGTGGTTTGGCAATGATGTAATGATGATTTTGGCAGTTTGTAATGGGCAGTCACAGGGATCTGGTGATGCAGTGGCTACATGGTGGGCTGGGATTTGCTGGATCAGCAGTTGGAAATGACCAGCTGCTCTTGGAGAGAAAGAGAGGACATCTATTCCTGTCAAGGGTGACAGCATGGAGACACACAGGGGCAGAGGTTCTACCCTGTCCTACAGGGTTACTGTAAGTCGGAATCGACTTGATGGCAGTTGGTTTGGAGGTTTTTGAATGGTGTAGTCATCCTCATTTCATGATTGGATGTGATCATCCTCCATTTTTTCATAAAGCTGAGTTTTGTAAAAAGCTGCTTTTTGGATAATGACCTGGCCTTTGGAACCTAATGGGTTGATAAGTGAGAAATAAGTGTACACACAGGTACAGATTTACATACAGACATGCATACAGACACAACCACACAGTGACAGGCATAGCTATGCCCACACAAACACACACGCAGATAGACATTGACATACAGATGTAGACACAGACATAGGTACACACATGTAAGTACACATATAGACACATGGACACACATAGATACATATGCAGATCCAGACAGACAGATCCAGACACACACATACACACACACATACACAAGCATATACAGACAGACAGATACACACACAGAAACACATACCCTTAGTGTAAGGCAAAATATTGCCATGAAAGTCACAGAACCCTTTATTAAAAAAAAATCTAATGTCAAATTATTGTCTCGATAAACCCTTCATGTAGCGACACACTTCTGAAGACAATGCTTCCATCTCTCTAACCCTTTCCCCCAAGAATTCCGGGTAGCTCTGGCATTCTTGAGGGGCTCAGGTCCTTTGAAATGTTTTCTGAGTTTGCAGAACAAAAAGTGGTTGGAAGGGGCAAGATCAGGGCAATTAGGCAGTTGGTGTAAAATTTCCCCAAAAGTTTTTCACAGGAAAGTCCCTGCTAGCCTAGAAGAACCAGCAGGTGTATTTTCATGATGAGAAAAGACTTCCTGTCCTTTTCCTCACCAAGGGAGTTTTCATTTTTCTTAGACTTCTTCATAAAAAAACTCCCACGATTTTCCTGTTGTTCAAGAAAATCTGTCAAGATTACCCATTGGGAATCTCAACAACAGTCACCATCACTTTCTAAGCTGACATCTCTGCTTTGAATTTAATTGATTCAGCAGATTCCCTTGGAAGCCACTATTTTGACATTTTTTGAAGACTGCCCCCCCCCAGTGAGAATAAGAGAACCATATTATTGCAAGAACTTGTCTGTAGACATCTACTGATCATAGAGATATGTTGAAACATGTTTTGTTTGAAATAAACCCATGCATGTATGAAATTGAAGCCGCAGTGTTTTTTGACTCACCTACGTGTGTGTGTGTGTGTGTGTGTGTGTGTACTTCCCAAGTTAGATCGTCTGTTTAATTATGTGGCTCCTATTAAACATTTTACATTTCTTTAAAAATATTCAGGGATAATTTATGGCCACTTGAGGCTTAAAGCTACCAGTCATGTGAGCAATAATTTCTTCAGTGTTCTGTAGATGACTTTGAAGGGTATGGGAAGGGGGAACCCATCCAAACATCTGTACTACAATAAATCCATTCTGGCTTTTTGTGGTGAGTGGGAGTGGGGAGTTTCCAAACTTACACTAGAATAGATTTACTTTTAATGTGACACTTTCAAAATAACAAAGCCCTGATGCATTGAACTGTAGTGAAAAAATGATTTAACTTTAGATTAATTAAAACATATGATTGCTTTCATTTATCACATCAGCATCAACATATTTTTAATGGCCTGGTAAATCCACGTACAGACATTGTAAATCCATAAGCACTATAAACTTAGTGGAAGCAAACTCTTTTCCCTCATATGAAATTGTGTCGTTTTTTTCCCCCATAGTTTACACATCTGTGCCAATACACCCAGAATAATACTTTTGTTTAGTAAATATTCAGTCCCAATAAAAGATAGTCCCTTATGTGTCAGCAATTTAGCAGCTTTCTGAGATTACTTAGAAACATAATCAGTTACATCGACCAAAGGCTAGCTTTTGTGGAGATACATGAGTCCCATACTGGGTTTTATATTTACCTGCCAGATGTCTTCCATACCAAGTCTCTCGGAGAGGTGGCAGCTGCCCTTCCAAAGCTTCAGGTCGGTCCTGGGGTCTTGGGAAGGAATATGAACCATTTTCTTCCAGATTGTGATTGGACCCAAAGTCCACAGAGCAGACAGAGGAAGCTTCTTCTCCTTTGTCTTGTAGGGGTGCTATTCTGATCACCCTAGGGCGAGCCTTAAAGTGGCTTAGGCCCATCTCACCTCGAAGCTCTTCAAAGGACACCCCTGATGGCAATGGTTGGTAAAGCCTTTAAAGTAGTTTGTTCTAATGAAGGGATTTCAGAAGTTTTGACATCTTTCCAAAGTAGTTGCTTCCTTCACGGCATCTTCCTAATTCTAGTGCACCCTGCCTCATTCCTCTGGCCACTTCCGGGGAGGCTTGTTTCCATGGTTACAACCTTTTGGCTCCTACATGGTCATTCCAGACCCAAAGAATCCAGTTAAACATTGACTTAGTTATGCCACTTTCTGGGAGAGTCAATGGTAGGAAATAAAAACCCCTTTTGATCATTAAACAAATCTCTGACATCAGGAAGGCAGAGATGTTGCACAGAAGAGTTAGAGAAGTCTTAAATTTGACCCTTTCATGGCAGGCCCCTTTAAACATCATTCAAAAGAACCGGTCAACTGGGAATGCCATGCCACCCGTGATAATAAGGAGAAGCATGCTGATCTTTGTGGGCTGGGTTAATCTTTAATTTTAATTAAAGAATGTTATCTTCCAAACAGGCAAGCAAGAAACAAGTTGCTAGAGCATTTGTCTGTCAATGACTCGGATGGCTTGAATTCCAAAGGCCTTCGTGCATCAAGTCAATTCTGACTTAAAATGACAAGCTCTTTTAAGGAAGTTCTTTGCAAATCTTCACAGTCATCAACAGCCAGTGCCCAGATATGTCTTCAATTTTATCTTCATCTTCTGACTTTCTTACCTATTCCGACATCAGCCATCCCGCTGACAGAAAAATATACTTCTCCACTGGGTTCAAGGATTCATTGCAATGGCCATGCAGGGTTCACAGAAAATATACACAATTCTGGTGCTTATTAAGGAAATTAACAGGTTACAGATGCTCAAGATACAAATATTTGGACAGGACAGGCTATTCCCTGCATCTGCCTCTTCTCTGGTATCATAACTCTGATCTTGGATTAAGGAGGTTCAGTCAGCTGGGATCCAGAGGACACACCTCACTTCAGAATCTTTTATCTCTTTTTTCTTTTTCCCTTTTTAATTAAATCATTTTATTGGAGACTCAGACTACTCTTATCACAATCTACACATACGTCCGTTGTGTCAAGTACTTTTATACATTTGTTTCCCTCATCATTCTCAGAGCACTTGCTTTCTACTTGAACCCCTGGTATCTGCTCCTCATTTCCCCCCTCTCTCGCCCTTCCCCCATGAGTCCAATCTTTTCCCTTAAGGGTAGTGAAATTCCTCTCTTTCCATTTCTGAGACAGCTCATTTTTTCTGATAATTTTATTGGGGGCTCTTACAGCTATTATATTATAACATTCCATACATCATCAGTGTCAAGCACATTTGCTCCACCCCCTCACCCCCCCCTTTAATGAATCATTTTACTGGGTACTCATACACCTCTCCTCATCTTCCATACATACATCAATTGTATGCAGGCCTCATTT
>PVJH01043545.1:0-13544 GCA_004026705.1 Nesogale talazaci | reverse complement strand
TTCACTGTCTTATCAGGTCCTCATCGTTTGTTGTATAAATCACTATACACATGTATACAGATTATTTTATATCTTATTGCAATGATCTATACATTAGTGGAGCTTCCCAATAGAATATATATTCAATAATAATATTTTGTGTTCATGTATGTACATTAATCGTATCAGATCCATAATCAGGAAAGCAAAAGAAACACACAACAATTTTTAATTGGGGACTCTAAACTCTCCTTTTATCTTTATGCTTCTTCTCTTGGAAATATAAATATAAATATATTTCTCCTCTTGGAGCAGACAGAATTTTATAGTAGCAACATTAACTATTATACTATTGAAAATTTTGGACAAAGTTCTCCAATAATAAGAGATTTCTCAGGGGACGTTTAAACATTTTATAATTCAAACTTCTAGCACAATGCTAAAGGTTTTCTTTGAGAAAACTGACCAGAGCTATTGATTTTTTTCTTACCAAGAGAAATACTTAATGGATATATTTTGGAATTTTCAATTATTTTCAAAGTACAGAAAACAAGGATTATTGTAAAGTACTTATTATGGGCAGATAGCCTGTTGTTCAGATAAAGGTTTATGTATGTACTATGTGTCATGCACATTTGCTTAAAAACACATTGCAGACATTTTCAATCCTGAAAATTTAACTTCACATCATCACACTTAATCATAATAAGACACCCAATTGTATAAATTCAGATATTTTCTATCTCTTATAGTAAAATTTATTTTCAATCAGTTTCAATTGTGTACATTTGTGTACATTCTCTCATTGTAATTTCCTTAGGACACATAGACCAGTCTGTGGAGAACATTTCTCTTGCACTTCTCATATTATACCTGCTGTATTATAATGTGCAAAGAATAAGTATTAACTGAAATAACATTGAGAGAATTTATTGCATTTTATTAAAAATAAATAAATTGCAATGTATTACATCATTGTACAATAAATTACTTTGTACTACATGTGATTTACCTAACATAATAAAATGTTTAATTAAGATATTTATATTACCTTTATCACAATATTTTTCAATTTAAATATATTTAAAGTATATTAAAAGCTAGTCTATAAATTGATAAATGTTCATCTATGGACTATCTAATTTGTAAAAAATATGATCATTGCTTCATATATTTTAAACACATTATTATTGACTTCTTAAAACAATCTGAAACATTATCATGTCACTCTTATTCTCTCATCCTTCCATGTACTTCACTGCAATCTTGAACTACACAACTGAGTTTAACAGTATGCTCAGCATGCTTTTGTAATAGGTAGGCAGGTAAGTATGGAGATAGAAGATATAGGAAATTGACTCCTGCCAGTCAGGGCTTGTCCTGGTACTATCAGGTACATCTTTAGATTGATACAAATTAAAATGGTAAAAGTAGGTCTTACTGCTCCTTGCTGCCATTTTTTTAAAATCATGGAATCTCAGCATCCAATAAGGTCAGGCTGTGACTAGGATGAGTCAAGACACAAGCAAACCCTCCGCACTTCTGTGTGAACACATGCAAAGCACGAGCATTGGTCAAACCACAAAACAAATGTCCCACTCCCTTTCCTCGATAAATGAGTGATTATTCTATCTTGACCAGTACTGCTCTACCTATGGATAATTATTTTTCAATGTATTTCATTTTTGAATTATTCATATTGACAATTATAGGCTTTGCATTCAATCTTTTAGAAAATAACTTGATACATTTGCTTCCTTTTAGCAATCCATGCTACTTTCAATATTCCTATCCCACACCATAATTCAACGGCTTCTGCTCTTCTTTGGTGTTTTTTATTCAATGTCCAAACTCCATATGCATATGCAACAAATGAAAATACCATAATTTGCATCAGGAAACCCTTAATCCTCAAAGCAATACCCATACTTCTCAATTACTCTAAAGAGGTCTTGCGCAGCAGATTTACCTAATGCAACATGTCTTTTGGTATTTTGACTGCTGCTTCCGTGATTGCTGATTGTAGATTCAAGCAAAACAAAATCCTTCACAACTTCAATCTTTTCACTTTTTATCATATTTTTATCATGACACTACCTATTTATCCAGTTGTAATAATCTTTGTCTCATTTACCTTGCATTGCAAACGATACTAAAAGCTTCCATCCTTGATATTCATCAAGTGCTTTAATGCCTCCTCACTTCAGTAAGCAAAGTTGTGTCATCTACATATTGCAGTTTGTGAATAATCCTTCTTTCAGTGTTTTTTATCATATTCTCCTTCATATAACCCACTTCTCTGATTATTTACATAGCCTACAAATAGATAATACACGGTGACAGGATATAACCTTCAACCACACCTTTCCTGATTCTAAACCATGTTGTCTGCCTTGTTATGTTCATGCAACTACCTCTTGATTCTTGTACAACTTCCTCATTAGCACAATCAAGTGCTCTGAAATCCCCATTCTTATCAAGGTTATTCATATTTTGTTATGATCCACATATTCAAATACTTTGGCATACACAACAAAACACAGGTAAACATTTTTGAAGTATTCTGTGTTTCACTCAAGATTCATCTGTCATAGCCCCATGTCCTCTCCTGAATCAGCCCTGAACATCTGGAAGTTTCCTGTTAATGTAATATTGGGTGATCTTCAGCAAAAATTTACTTGAATATTATATTGTTCTATAATTATTCTGAAATGTGGCTCAATAGAATAAGTGAGGTAATATCAATTATAACTCAAATTATAAAATAAATGATGCTGAGCCCATCCTGATTAAATTGAACAAAACAAGTATTTGGGGGAGAAAAGCTAAATATTTCCCATATAAAAACTCGACTAATTTACCTACGTATTTTACCCTCAAGGAAGAGGAGTAAATGTCTCCATTCCTTAGGCCTAGAGGGTTCATAGCGATATCCTTCCGAATGAGCCATATATAAAGCGTGTAGGAGAAGATATCATTTCACTGTAGAGAAACCTGGAACACTGTCTTAATCAACTGATGAAAGTGAACATCGGTAGACTTAAATATTAACAATCATATATGCCCTTGACATAAAGTGATGAAAATAGCATTTATCTCTGTGAACTTCCTCCTATTAATTCTAATTCCAGCTTTACGAGAAAAGTATCAGACAATTTCTAGTAGTGAGTAATCCTAGAAAACTTCTGCTATGGTTGCTTGCATACATGTTTTTACACGAATACAAAATTCAATTGCTCTAGAATAAAACCCTAATTATATGATAGCTGTACATAATGCAAGTCTGTGTTCAGTTTCAAAAGAAACTGCCAAATGTTTTTACTGACAATATAATTTTACAAAGGAGGACTGGTGGCATGATAGGTTCCTAGCAAGATCTGTGATTCATAGCCACGAGCTAGCTGCCTCTTGATAGACATTTCAAACTGATTGTTCCCAGAAAATTTTACAGGCTCAGGAAGCCTAAATAAATAAAAGATCTACAACAATGGGCTTTCTTCTTTCACATCAATTCACTGTGTGAATAAAGAGACACTATGGGCTGTACATTTGCCCTTCTGCCTTAGGATAAGGAATGATTTCAAGCAAGAAAAAAAAAAGCTAATTAATAGATCAAGCAATACTCTCCAGTTTGTCTGTAATGGTATCCACCTGTTTTCTCGGTAGCAAATAGGAAATACTCAAAGTTCCAAATGAATTTAAAGTGAGAGATTCCAGTTGTTCGTGTCATTACTGTTTCTTTTATTGGTGTGTATCTATCTCGCTATTCCATATAATTGCTCTTGGGCTTCCATCACATATTTCCTTCTTTATTTTTCTTCTCTGTTTTATTTTTTGGTCCCTCCTCTGTTGAGAGTGTTATCTTTGATTTCACCAAAATAATTGATTTGGCAGTAATTTTTATAAAACATCTCATGCTAAGGAAAATTATTGTTTCTAAATATTTATTTTGAATTTGTACTTGTCAAGATTTTTTGTGGGCAAAAATACTTAAACATTTAGAATCAATTCAGAATAATTATCTTAGAATTGCAATTAAACTTTCACTCTGTCTTATTTGCAGATAAAAACTCCCCTTTGCTTTCAGTTTTGTTGAAAACAATATGGCAAAATTTTGTGAAAGAGCAATGGAATTCCCTTTAAACTTCTAAATTAATACTTCCTTATGTTGTCATTAATAATCTCATGATGCAATGAGTTTATTTCAGGCACCTTTTGTTATTACATATAATTTGCACCTACATGGAATAAGCAAAAGTAAAAATAGAACTCATTTAGCTTAGCTTCAAACAGTTTTGTAAACTCATTTTTCAGTTAATGATCATCTGAGAAAATTGTGTGCTTATTAGCTGTTAATGAAGAGACTTCTAGACTCAAATCATTGAGGTTCATAGGTATTAGGTTACCAGCAAACAAATTATCCTTAGTATGAAATGTCAAGGACTGTGTTAGTCTGGGTGGACTAGAGGAACAAATTTCAGAGACATGCATTTAGGTATAAGGAAAAGGTTTATATACAAAAGAAATGTGACCCTAAGAAAGCATCCCAATCCAGTCCAGTGCAAAGTCATAAGTCCAATAATAACCCATCTGCCCAAAATCAGCCTATAAAGTCTGTTTCCAACTCAGGAAGTCACAGGTCAGTGGGTGCAGAATTCTAGCACTGACAGGGGTCTCCCCATGGCTCCTCGCTTCCAGGGCTCAGGTCCATCAACAGCATGCCACTCCAGCTTCAGAGGTCTCTCTTCATCAGGGCAAAGCCGTGTGGTCTCTCCACCGGTTACTCCAGCCTCCCAGCCGCTGCCATTCTGTGTTGCCTGTGGTTAATCGTCTCTGAAACTAACTCCCAACATCTGGGGAAGATAGCTTCTCATCTTCACGAGGGAAATACCGCGAGATTTCCCAGGAATCTCAGGTGAAAGGCATATCCACACAGAGGCCTCATCAGCTACTCAATGGCTATCTCCAGATTAACAGGTCAGACTCCACCCCTACATTTCAATGATCAAATTAGCATAAGCACATGACTGCCACAAGGACTGAACTCAACAATCTAGAAAAGATGATGTTTGTTTAATCATAAATTTCACACGCGAATGAAAATAATCAATTCATTAACCCTCATTATTCTCTTTTTATCATTAGCATATACCAATTCACCAAAAAGATGATAGAAATTTACCAGGGAAATAATACAGCTCCAGTGAAATTAAATTAAATTAAAAAAATAAAATTTTTATACATAACTCCAAGTTGCTCATGAGTATGCTGTCATATTTTCTAGGTATGTTGCTTTTTCAACTATATCTTCTATACATGGATTAAAATAAACTCTTCAAATCCTCCTTCCTCCTTTTTCTTACAATAAGAAAAATGTAGAAATTCATTAACTATGAAGAGAAGAAAACATACAAAAGAAACAGCAGGTTTTAACTAAATTCATTTACTCCTACCCAAATAAAATTCCCTTTGCACAACTTAATATAACAATACCTATACCCTTGCTCTGCTCTCATCGATGAAGGCTTAATCATTTTTAAAATTTGTGGCCTACATTCATGCAAATATAAAAAGTGTCTTTGTCTTCTTTCAATTTCTCTGGAAACAGAAAGATTAAAAATAGGGATATTTACAAATAAGTAGGAAAAATACTTTGCAAATCTAAATTGGGCCAAATAATTGGAGCATCATTGTGTCAAGAACATTTGTACATTAGTTGTCATCATCATTCTCAAAACATCTGCTTTCTACTTGCGTGTTTGATATCAGCTCCTCATTTTCCCTCCCTTCTCACCCCCTTCTCCCTTACGAGTCCTTGATAATTTATAAATCATTGTTATTTTGTCCTATCTTGCACTGTCGGACATCTCCCGTGACCCACTTTTTTTAATCATCTTTTTGGGGGCTCGAACATCGCTTTTCACAATACATAAAGAAGCATTCTGTGCCAGGCACCTTCACATGCCCACTGTTATTATCATTCTCCAATCATCGCCTTTTCCCCTGAGGCTCTAGTTTCAGCTTTTCCATCCCTTCTCCTTTTCCCCTGCTCTCTCCTTCTCACCAACCCTCAACATTCTGTAAACTATTATTGTTTCATCATATCGTACACCGCCCAACCTCTCCCCCAGCCCACTTTCCTAATGCCCATCCTACAAATAGGAGCTTATGTGTACAACCTTGCAGTTGGCTCCATCCCTCCACCCCTCCGCCTCTCTACCCCTCTATCAGCTCCAATCTAACCACTGACCTGAAGGGGCTCATCCATCCTGGTTTCCCCATATCTTCAGGTCCCCTCTCCACCAGTGTACCTTCTCCAGTCCATCTGGATTTGTAGGGTAGAGTTGGGACCATACTGTTTCGGGGGGAGGAAGGCTTCAGGAATAGAGGAAACTTGTAAGCATCATCACTATCCAGCTGACCCTTGAACTGGTAAGTCTCTTCCCTGTGACTCCCCTGTAAAAGGGTGACCAATTACCCACCAATGGGCCTTAAGTCCTCACCCTGGTCTTCCCCCCATTCACAATGATGTGATTCCTATTCTTTGATACTCGATACCTGCTCCCTTCAGCCCCTCTTGATCACACATGCTGGTGTGCTTCTTCCATGTGGACTTTGCTGTTTCTGTACTGAATGGCGATTCGATTATCTTCAAGTTTTGAGACTCCATACATTCATCATAGGGTGATAAATGTGGTGAAGGAAGCTGATAGTGCCCAGCCATCAAAGGATATATATGAGGACTTAAAAGCCTGAAGATAAATAATAAATCATTTACTTGAAAAGAGATCACACCCACACAGAATAAGCACAACAGCCAGCATGATCACACGGTGGTGAAAGCTCTGAGTAATAGACATCAAACAGAGGGGGGCGGGAAAACATATCACTGTGTGCACACATCCCCAAGGTGCCCACTGAGGACATGTGGGAACATGAGCAAGGGTGGTGAAGAAAGCACATGTGCCTGTGTATCATGAGGTGCTGAAGCAATCAGGTGTCAGACATCAAAGAATGAAAATCAAAATCAATGGACCAATTGACTCCGAATATCGCTGAAGACAAATGGATACAGGGGCATACAGAGTAGAAGAAACGATGAATGCTATGATGAATGCTTGCATTTTTTGTACACCCAGATATGCTTCAAATAAAAGACATGTTTAACTTTATGAAAAAAATAGCCATAGAGAACCATAGGAAAAAAGTTATTCTCTGCCACCTATGGAATGAATTATTCTATTTGTGTCATATGTACTTTTTGAGTTTAAAAATGAAAATCTCAAAAAACTTCAGAAATGTATGCACTATTTTTCAACCACTCCCAGGTTATTGTTACTATTATTTTGAACTCATAAATTTCTCCCATTCAAGCCACTGGAAGAATCAGCGTTTACCCAAATCAGGGCTGTCACCCTATCAGAAGCTCCTCAGCTTCTACTTTGTTCTTGTATGTAGTTATGAATCTATCCATATCCAATTTTGCCTCTTACAATGTCTCTTTTCCAGATAAAACCAATCACAGCTGTGTGGAACACTCAGACAAAAACAGGCAGAAATCCTTTCCTTCGAGAGATTCCGTCAGAGTGCACACATTTACATTGTTTTTTGTCACTAATAGATGCAGCACTCCCCCCAAACAAGGACAGATATTTTTACTTTCATTTTTTGCTGTTAGTGGATCCATACCCTTTAGTGTCTCCCATGATGTCTCTTTCATAGTTTGCAACTACTGGCAGCTCAGTTCATTGCCCAGTAAGATACAAGGCGACTTCACCCACATCAGCCCAAATCATTTGTTTCAGAACCCACCAAGATCTCTGCCTATAAGCTTGAACAAAGCAGCCTTTCTGAAACCCAATGGCAGGATTTTGCTCCTTGACTTTTACATTTTACTTTTATTTGCTTGTAAATGGATCTAAATTTCTTTTTGAATCCCACACCTTCTCTCTCCAGGGCCATAGTCTCTAAAAGTAATAAATGACTCCCAGACAGACCACACACACTCCAAAACAGATTCCACATATCAATATTTCCCACATCTGTAGATTCTGGTGACCCTGACTAGTTGAGAACTCATATATTTTTTAGCAATTACAGAGTCATCACAATTCATACAGGCAAGTCCACAACTTACTGGCCCTTGGGAAAGCTGAATAGACAGATGTCTCGAGATATATGGCACAAACTCCCACCTTCTCCAATATCACAAAGGAGGAGAAAATAACCATTAAAGAAGCTGAGAACATCCCAAGAATAAAAATCCAAAGAAAAACATTAATTGTCAAATTCTAACTTCAAAGAGGAGAAAAAAATAGAGAGGGCAACTAAAAATAAAATAGCAGTCACCTGTGAGACTGATATATGCCTTTGAGGGACATGCAAGAAGACAAAGTGGCTAAGAATAGAGGAACAGTGGAAAATCTTCCAAGTCAATGGAAATCAAAAAAAGACATGAATGGCAATATCAATCTCTGACAAAATAGACTTCAACACAAAAAACCCATGAGAGACAAGAAGATATTTTTTAAATAATTATCAAAGGATCAGAAGATCAGAAATATATACCCATAATAAGCATATATACACCCAAATGAAAGGCCCTCAAAATATCTACTCATAGGGTTGAAGAGAAAATCAACAATTCAACAGTAATAGTAGCTGGCTTCAATTTACTTTTCTTAAGGGAAGACATCATCAGGAAAGAAAGGCATTAAAAATAATGGAAGAGGTGAAAACAAAGAGAGAAACTCAGTAAAGAAATTGAAGTGGTGAAAACAATCAGCCAGCTTGACCTCCTAGACATACACAGAGCAAGCCTACTGACAACAGCAAAGTAACTTTGTCATCCAGAATACACAATGCTTGGCCACAAGCAAGTCTTATCTAATTGAAATGCATTGAAATCTTAAGCACAATTTTCTTAGATTACATTCCATAAAACTGAAAATCAACAATAGAAAAAATAGAAACTGAAAAAATATACATGGAGATTGAACAAAAGACTGAATAAAGACCAAGGAAAGACTGGACAATAGACCAAATGACAGATGGAACTAAGAAATTCTTTGAAAGAAATGAAAACACTAACAGCATACCAAAACTATAGGACATAGCAAAGGTGTCATGAGTCCATTTATAGCAGTTCATACACACATGAAAAAAGAAGAAAAAAAAACAGAATTAAGTCTTTAACACAACACCTCCAGCAACTAGTAAAGGGGAAATGCCATAAACCATTCAATAACATAAAAAATAAATCATAAAATAGGAACAGAAATAAACAGTAAAAGAAAAAATCAGTAAGACAAGAGTTTTTAAAATGGTTGAGAAAAACGACAAACCATTGGTGAACATAATAACTATTAGAAAACATAAATGATGGAAATATCTAGAATCAGATATGAAAAAGGTGACATAAGAAAAATAGAAATAAAATTAAAATAATAACACACATCTGAAAAACTATATTCCAACAGGATGGATAATTTAGAGGAAATTGACAAATACCTAGAAACGCCACTTCTACCCAAATCAGCAGACAGAAGTAGAAAATGTCAACAGACCCATAACAAAAGAAGAAATAATTGTCATCAATATATTCCAACCAAGAAAATCCAAGCACCAGATGGCTTCAAGAGGAAATTCCATCAATATTTTAGTGAAGAATTACCACCAATTCTGTACAAACTAATCCAGAATATAGAAAGTGGCAACAAACTACCAAACAATTTCTATGAAGCAAGCATATTTTTTATACCAAAGTCCAGAAATAAAGTCACAAAGAAAGAAAACCAGAGACCAATATCTCTCATGAACAGAGACACAAAAAACACAATACAATTTGGCAAATAGAATCCAACAATGTATCAAGTAAACAACACTCCAGACCAAGTAGGATTCATAATGTGGATGCAATGATGAATCAACATTAGAAAACAAATTACTGTAATATACCACTTACACAAGACAAAGAATAAGAACACTATCCTACCAGTAGATGCAGAAAAAAGCATTTGACATTTATGGTGAAAACACTCAACAAAATAGGAATAGAAGGAAAACTTCAAAATAATAAAGACTACATACAAAAAATCCAAAGACCACTCAATAGGGAATAACTGAAAACAATTTCCCTGAGAACAGGACCTAGACAAAGATGCCCCATATCACAACTTTGATTTAGCATCATGCTGGAATTCTTAACCAGAATCATTAGTCAACAGAAAGAAATCAAGGAAGTGCATTTGGCCAAATTAAAAAAAAAAAGAAGAAGAAGCTTCACTACTTGCAGGTGGCATGATTTTATAACTAGAGGGCACCAAGTAATGCACACACAAACATTTTGGTAACAATTAGAAATTTGGTAAAGTGACAGTAAATAAGATTAACAATAAAAAATCAACAGGCTTCCTGTTTGCCAACAAAAATAACTCAGAAAAAAATGTTAAAATATCTACCATAGCCACACACAAAATGGAATATCTAGGAAAAATCTAACAGAATAGAGAAAAGACATGTGCAAAGAAAATTATAGACCACTACTACAAAAAGAAACAAAGAAACATAAATGGAAGACTATCCAATGTTCATAGAGAAGTAGACTTAATAAATGTAAATGTAACAAATAAAAATGTCAATACCACCTTAGCAAATGTCAATACTACCTAAATTTAGAAATACAATATAATTTCAAACTATATTATCTATATCCCAATATAATTCTTTAAAGAAATGTAAAAATTAATAACCAATTACGCATGAACTGGGAAAAACCCAAGATAAGCAAAGAACTAATCTGCAGAACAGGACCCACAACTCACCCCAACTCAAGATGGTTTAGAGACCTAAATGCAAACCCCTGAGAAATAAAGATCATTAGCAAAAAAATGAGAACAAATTCCAGGGCCTTATTTTAGGACATAAACAGACAATGAAGCATCCTAAAAGATGAGCACACCACAGAATAAGAAAACAGATGAAGCAGATGTAATGAATTTAAGACACCTATGAATTGATAGAGTAGATAAAGTCGATACACCAAAGGGATGAGATAACAATTAACTATCAAGATAGATGGAGAAGTAAGAGTTTTTCCAGACAACGAAAAACTCAAAGAATACAATAGAAAAAACCCAGTCCTAAAAAGAGACTTATTGACCCAGTATGGGAAGAAGGACAACACTCATCAAGCATAAATAAGAGAATGTCACATAGAACAACTTCGCCCAGAGGGCAACAAAGAGAAAACAGTCCTGAAAACAAGAATGGCTTAAGGGTGAAAAGAAATTTAAAAAATGATCAACCCTCACACACGCATGCACAACACACTGAAAAGAAAGGGAGGTAGGGAAACATCCTACACAAAAGGTATAAAATGACAACACATTCCACAGTTAGAGGTAATAGCCCTAAGTATCAATGGACTGAGCTAGGACACCAAAAGACTGCAGATAGCAGACTGTCTTATAAAACACGACCCATCAATCTGCTGCCTACAGGAGACACATCTCAAGACTACAGACAAAAATAGGCTGAGAATCAGAGGGTAAAGAAAGGCATACAAAGCAAACAGCAATTCACACAAATCAGGGGTGGCTATCCTAATCTCAGATAAAATTGACCTCAAACTGCAAAACATAAAAAGAGATAAGGAGAGACACTATATAATGCTGAAGGGAAGGGAAGACAATGAACCAATAAGCATTTTAAACATATTTTCCAAAAGAGAGACCCATTGAGTACGTAAACCAAAGACTCTAAAAGCTGAAAAAAGAAATCACAGCCTCAGCAATTATAGTGGGTGACTTCAATATACCACTCTCTGAGAAAGACATATCACAGGAACGATACTCAACAAGGAAACTAGAGATTTAAACACTATAACTAGACATTTTGACTTGATAGCTATCTACAGAGCTTTTCATCCAAATACAAAAAAATTCAAATTCTTTTCAAGCCTACAGGGCACATTTGTGAAGATAGACCACATGCTGGGGCATAAGGCAAATCTACATAAATTTAAGCACATTGATATCATTCAGATCTCTCTCTCAGACCACTTTGCCATAAGGTTGAAAATCAGCAAAAGGAAAATGAAAACAAGAAGAGAAAATTACTGGAGAATGAATAACTCTCCATTGCAAAAGGGGTGCATACTGGTCCAGATTAGAGATGAAATTAGGAATTGTCTGGAAACCAATGAGACTGAAAACATGACATACCAAAACTTATGGGACACAGCAAAGGTAGTCTTCAGAGGAAGTTACATAGCCATACAGTCACACCTGAAAAAGGAACAATGTGTCATAACTGATATGTTGGCACAGAACTTACAATGACTAACGCAGAATCATCAGGACAATCCCAATAATAGAAAAAGAAAAGGAATAATAAAAATCAGGACTGAGATTGAGGAGAGGGAAAATAAGAAAACAATGGGAAAAATCAATGCTGTTCGAAGTTGGTTCTTTGAAAGGATTAACAAAATTGACAAGCCCTTGGAAGACTTAACCAAAGTAAGGAGGGAAAAAGTTTCAATAGCAAGACTGAGGGGAGAAAGAGGCTACATTACAACTGACCCTAATGAAATTAAAAGGATAATTACACAGTGCTAGAAAGGACTGTACTCCAATGAATTCAACAGCTTGCAAGGCAAGGACAAATTCTTAGAAAATTAGTACCTCCTTAAACGATCCCCAGTGGACATCCAGAATCTCAACAGACCCATAACAATAGAAGAAATAGACAAGGTTATCAAGGGATTACAAAAAAAAAATCATCTGGACCATATGCCTTTATAGGAGAATTCTACCAAGCATTCAGGGAAGAAATGACACCAATTCAACACAAACTCTTTAACAACATAGGAAAGATGGCAAACTCCCAAACTCCTTCTATGAAGCCAATATAACACTTATACTGGGACTGGGCAAGGATCCCACAAGAAATCAGAACTACAGACCAATATCCATAATGAGCATTGATGCAAAAATTCTTAATAAAATTCTCGCGGATAGAATACAAAAGTATATAAAAGAAATAATTCACCATGATCAAGTGGGGTTCATACCCGGGATACAAGGGGTGGTTCAACATAGGAAAGAGCATTAATATCATTCGCCACATTGACATGAAAAACTATAAGAACCACACGATAATATCAATAGATGCAGGAAAAAGCATTTGACAACATCCAATACCAATTCCTGTTTAACACACCTAAGAAGATAGGAAGAGAAAGAAAATTCCTCAAGACAATACTAACTATATATGAAAAACCAACAGCCAATGGGATAATGGAGAAAAGACAAACACAATCCTGCTGATAAAGGGGACCAGACAAGGATGTCCCTTGTCCTCACTCATATTTAATATTGTACTGGAGGTTTTAGCTAGCAATGTAAAGCAGAAAAGACATCAAAGGTTATCACCAGGGGAAGGAAGATATGAAATTATTGTTGTTTGCAGATTATATGATTTTATATGTGAAAAACTCCAAAAGTTCCACAACAAAGGGAATTTGGAAACAATAGAGGAGTATGGCAGAGTAGCAGGCTACAAGA
>PVJH01043544.1:0-13567 GCA_004026705.1 Nesogale talazaci | reverse complement strand
AGAGCAGAGACGAGGGGGAAAGAGCCGTAGGCCAGGCTTGCGCTCAAGTCTTGTCTCTTCTCATCCGCTGCAGACGAAAAGTACTACAACTGCACCGTGGTGGTCCAGGCGTGGCTCTGCGTCTACAACTACTACAGGACTGCCTGCTGCGCCTCCTGCATCCGAGTAGCCAGTAGGCACCTGGGGTACCTGGGTGGCAGATAAGCCCCTGGCAGCGCCGTGTCACCTGACGTGCCGAGAGCTGTGCACAGGAGCACCACCACGTTGCTACTCCACCGGGTGCTGCCCGGCCGGGACACCCCCAAGTCTAACTAATCACCACCCCCGCCTTCAGTAAAGTGTACCACCTGCTCTCAGGAGCTCTGAACACGGGCTGTTGGAAGGCATCGCCGTGGACAGGTGAGCTGCCCTGCCGCTGCCTAGAGGTGACCTTGGGAAACCAGGCAATGGGCAGGGCATGCAGCCCCAGCCACACTTCCCAGGGGGGCCCAGGATCACCTATGGGGCTCTGCCTCTGCCGACCCTCTAGGGGTGCCAGCAGCACAGTGCCTGAGGCGGCGTCCGCACCCCAGCGCCTCACTGATCTTTGTGGCCCTTTACCTCAGCCCCCCTGTGCCTACTTCCATTATCAAAGACTAGACTGCTTCCCTTCAGATGGCCTGAATAGCTCACCTTGATGCGGTCATGATGTGTTAGTGCTTTATTGTTCAACAGGGTTTACCGAATGGGCTTCAAAAAACTTGGTGGAAATAATCCACTATCTTTTCATTCCATTTTCCCCACCAACTTTTGGAAGTCCCTCTATGCCCCCTTCCCCTCCCAAAATGAGCCCTGCTGGCAGAGTGGGTGGAAGTTGTGCTGCTAGCTAACCACAAGGGCAGAAGTTCAAAACCACCAGGAAGATGAAACCGGTGACTGCTATGAAGAGTGACAGTTCTGCAAGCCCCCAGGGAGGGTCTGCCCTGCCCGGAGGGGTTGTTCTGAATCAGCACGGACCCCCAGGCAGTGGGTTTGGCCTGAGGCATGTTCCCAGCAGCAACGCGGGTGACCCAGAGGGAGAGGCAGGGGGTGAGTCGTGACTCCAGTTTTACTGACAAGGAACAGAAACTCAACACAGGGATAGTCACCTGGCAGGTGTGTTCAGTGACCCAGCTGAGCGCCTCAGCCAGTCACCTGACCGTGGAAGCCCAGAGAACTGCCCTCACTCCTTGGCACCTCTACCAGGACCCAGTCGCAGCCTGCCCAAGGGCTTGGTCTGCTGGACACAGAGGTTGGCTGGAGGAGAGCTATTTCCCCTTGACTCTGATGTCCCCTGATGGGTCTCTCTCCCCCTCCCAGGTCTCAGCTGTCTGTCTTATTTCACCTTCTCAGAGTTACAGAGTCAGATTACAGCCCCCTCTTCAGGTTTAGTCAAGCTCCATCCTCAAAGAACTGTCCCATGCAACAAAACCCCGGGGCCTTGTAACAGAGTGATTGCCAGGAATTCTGACTCAGCCCCATGGGATCTTTGCCTCCCTCCATACAGCAGGGCCCCTCCGTTCCAGGCTCAGGTGCCTCCCAGGGACCGTGACCCTCATGCCTTCTCCCGGGGCATGTCCGGGGGGAGGGGGGCAAGCCCACCCACCTGGGAAGACCCTGTGCTCTTTCCACTTTGATTTCTGGATATGGCTCATGGTCTTGTGCCTGCCTCTCCACCATGACCATCCCCCAGGCCCTGCCCACCCCTCTAGAATGTGTCTCCCTGAGAGCAGCCGGGCGCCCCATCCTGTGAACGTCACCGCCTGGCCTTCTTTCATTCACTGCACCCACTCTAGTTCCAGGAGTCTCAGGACAGAAGTGCATACTGAGAAGGGTGCCAGCTGGAAAATCCATTAAAAGATAAATATATATACAGGTGTGTTTTGATAGACATTACACACACACACATAGGGGAGAAAGATGGGGCTTTCTGTTCTCACGAGGAGACATTCCCAGGAGCAGTTCTCCCTGTCCTTAGGAGTCACAGCAGTCAGCGTGGCGGGCTGACAGAGAGCCTTGCTTGCTGACTGCATGCACATAGACACAAGCCCCGGGTCACACTCACTGCCGTGCAGGCCGCTCTGCCTCAAGGCAGCCCTGAAGACAACAGGGCTTTGCAGAGTGTGAAGGGACAGGGAATGGGAAGATCATGAGATGTCTCCAGGGACCCCTCAAGCATGTGTGTGCCGGGTGGATGTAAATGTTTGTGGGGTGATTCCATTATCTTGTCATTGCGTTGTCCTTCCATGCCATCCTTCCTCAAACTCTGTGCTGCCCCTCCTGTGTGTGAGGACTTGCAGCGCTCCCTCGTGGAAGCCAAACGCCAGCCTGCAGGGCGGAGTGCCGCGCAGCCTAGAGAAGGTCCAGGTGCTCACAAGGGGACCAATGAGCAACATGGGAGTCAGTGAAGAAAACGTGGGCGTTGGGAAGGCCTCCTTCCTCTTGGCTCTACAACAACGCCCATGGAGGCTGCAGTCCAGACCTCAAAGGACGTATTACATTGGGCAGCTCTGTCAGGATTTTTAAATTAAAAAAAAAAGCAAAACACTTTTAAGCCAAGACATCACTTCGAAGGCTTGAAGACTAAAAGGCACCTGACCCCAGGCCATTGATTGGCTTTCAATTTGCATATGGAAGCTAGACACGGAATGAGAAGGATGGAGGAATCTACATCATTGAATTATGGTGTGGGCGAAGAGTAGGGACGATGTCCCGGGCCACAGAGAAACAGACAAATCTGTCCTGGAAGAAGTACAGCCAGATGCTCTGTAGAAGAGATGGGGTCTGACACGGCAGCGTCTGTGAGGACGAAGCAGTGCTGGGGATCATCTCATTCTGTAATGACATGCAGATGACACGCCGTGACAACAACAGAGGCGTCTGTAACGGGTGACACAAATTGTGGGTTCATTGGCTAAATGTATGTTGTTATAATGACCTCGGAGTCCATCCTCCCTTCATCATGTCCCTGTGCATAGTGGAATGGCCCTGGGCCAAGACCATTCACAGTTTCAGCTCAGATCCTTGTTCTCTGAGGAGTTTTCAAGGGCTGCTTCTCAGCAGCAGATCACCAGGCCTCTCCGCACAGTCAGTCTGAGTTTGCAAGCTCCTGTTAAACCAGATTGGCATCATAGCACAGCCCAAGCCTCTGATGATGGGGGTGGGGAGGGGGAGGGAAGAGAACAGTAACTGTCCATGAATCAAACCTGGGTCTCCTACATGAAAGGCAAGAATTCCACCACTGAGCCACCGGGGCCTAGAGTTTTAGGGTCTCACATGAGCTCATGAACCTGAAGATGTGCTATTAGAGTGGATGGACAGTTGCAGCCACGTCTACACGTCTACAAGTCTACACACTCTTTCTCCCCTATGTGTGTGTGTAAAGTCTATCAAAATATATCTGTATATGTATATTTATCTTTTAATGGATTTTCCAGCTGGCACCCTTCTCAGTATGCGGTTCTGTCCTGAGACTCCTGGAACTAGAGGGGGTGCAGTGAATGAAAGAAGTGTGTAGACATCTACACACTTGGCCCTCCCAGCTTCTCTTCCTGGAGACCCCAGGACACCATCTCCCAAAAGCAGCCCCACCACTCCCAGCTCTCCCTTAACCCCGGGCAAAAAGTCACGGGCAGAACCTGGGACCCCCTGAGAGCAGGACAGAAAGAAAGCAGAGAATCAACTGCACTGCGGGCTCCTCTCCCCCTCCCCCCTCCCACAAGCCCAGCTGCCTGCTTTGCTACTTGTTGGACGAGTGAATTTTCCCATGGGGCTTCCATAATGTTCAAAACCCGCAGCCGCTCCCTGAGGGAGAGATGAGGCTTTCGATGCCTGTACCGAGTGGCAGTCTTGGAAACTCCCTGGGGTAGTTCTACCTTGTCCTGCAAGGTCACTATGTCGCAATCCTCTGATGGCAGGGAGTTTGGTTGGGTTTTTTCTCAGGGTTCCGAGGCTGGCCGCTCTCTCACAGAGCAACTGGTGGGTTCAAACCACCGACCTGCCTGTTGTCAGCCAAGCGCTTGACCACTGCGACACCAGGCCTCCGAGGGTCACCTTGCCCATGGCGACACTGGGTGATATCTTAGTTGGGGATCTTTCGGGGTGGGGGAGGGTGAGAAGGGCTAGCCGCTAGACTACCGTTCTGTGCTTTTCCTCCGACAAACAATGGAGCAGTTCTTGACGGTCATGACTCAGCTGCTGGAAAAGTGATAGATTACTTCAAGAAGGGTTTGTTTCTAGCTTGTCTTAGAACTGCCCACTCTCCTCCTCGCTTCTTACCAGCCGGCATCTGCACACGGCTCTCCTCAGGCACCGCTCAGTCACGTCCTGGGATCTCCCTGTTCACTGCCCTGCCACCAGGGAGTCTGTGAAAAGTCTGCCCAAAACTCTGCCCGCAGATACGCCCCTTTGTCCCTGTCTTGTTGGTGCTGCTGGGTGCCGTGGAGTTGATTTGAAAGCGTAGACACCCCATGGGACAGACACCCAAACTGGTTAGGGTCTTTCTCCATATCTTTCTCCAAAGAGTTGCTGGGTGGGTCCAAACCGCCAATCTTCACGCCAGCAGATGTGCGCTTCCCCTTTTGTGCCACCAAACCCAGTTGTCTGGTTGACTCCAGTGCACCTGGGCCCTATCTATGCCACTCTTTCCCAGCGCTCCTCTCCCGAGGCCCTCCTGTTCCCTGTCTACGGGAGCAGTGTGGCACGGAGGCTCACAGTCCAATCCCGGGCTCCCCGAGAACCACCTGCTCTCATCCCCTGCTCTTACTTTTCAAACAAGATCCATTGAAGCTTTGACTCGTGTATGTTTTTCTCACAGCAATTATCAAAGTTCCCTCCAGACAGAGGCGATTTGTGTGGGTGTTTTGTCTCTTTCATTTATCAGAAAATAAAATCCTACCCCTGGCATCCTAAGCAAAGATCATTTAATACAGTCGAGCCTGACTGACCTCCAGTCAGTCAGCTGTAGGTCAGCACATGAAAGAGGCCAGTCTGTAAACCAGGGCCCCAGAGATGAGTTCAAAGCCTAGCCAAAAGGGGAGGGGGCGGCCAGTGCACCTGGAAACACGGGTGTCCATTGGTGGCTGCTGACAGACTGATGGTCAAACCCACAGAGCCTGGTCTCCACCCGCAGCACTGTCCCTCTTCCCCTGGCCACGCGTCCCTGGCCCAGAGTCACTAGGTTTTATTTTGTCTTCATTTCCTTGCATTTGTGTCACCGACTTAATTTCAAAGCAGCCCCCGACAGCTGAGTGCTGGACTGCGAAGCCTGGGGTCAGGGCTGGTAATCCACCCACAGGAGGAGCAGTGGCTGCCTGCGCCCAGAAAGGCCTCTGGTCTCCGATATACTCTGTAGGGGTGGCTGCAAGCGACTCGATAGCGCTGGGCTTGCATTTGGGGGTCCCCCTCCTCGACATGCTTAGTGTGCATGCGTGAGAACTCATGGCGCCACCCCCACCAAGTGTCAGAGTAGATTTGTAGAGCCCCATGGGAAGGTCTTCCGGGACTGTTTTTTCAGAAGCAGATCAGCACATCTCTTTGTAAGGTGCCTCTCGGTGAATTTGAACTCTCAGCCTTTCCCGCTAGGAGACAAGAGTGTTGATCATTTGCCCTACTGAGGGACACCTTGAGGAGTCCTGGTGGTGTAGTGGGTTGCAACTTGGTCTGCTACCCCCAAAATCAGCAGTTCTAAACCACCAGCTGCCCCTCAAGGAATTAAAAACGAGGCTTTCCACTCCCACAACAATTCAGAGCTCAGAATCACACTGGGGCAATCGGTCCTGACCTAGAGGGTCACTTCACTACACGACAGAATCGACACGGTGGCAATGAGTTTGGTTTGGGTTTTGAGGTGCACTTTGAAACCAAAAACCAGTGGCAGGCAAGCCGAGCCCAAACCATGTCAGCCCCATGTATTGGGGGCACAGCTCCCCTTAAGGGCTCCAGACCGCCCCCAGCCGCTCAGGCCCACATTAAACCCAGGGACCTTTGAGAAATCACCAGAGTACGGCCAGGCCTCAGGGCTGCTGTCCCAAAAATACCACCAGTGTTTCACAACACAAATGTATTCTCTCACAGGTCAGAGGGCAAGAATCCTGGCCAAATTCAGTGGCCAGCTCCAGGAGGAGGCCTTCTCTGGGAGCGGCCTCTGGAAAAGATCTTTGTCTCTCTTGGACTTCTGTCTCTGGCTCCCAGAGGAGCTTCCTGGGGTGTGTGAACTTAATCTGCCCTTTTAAATCTCCAGTGATCGATTTAAAAACACACCCCACGACAAGTACCGCTCCACCAATACACACCGACAAGAGAAAAGTCCCAAATGGGATCACAGCCACAGGTAGCGGGGTTAGGACCCACCACACGCACACTCTGGATGACTGCTGTCAATCCACAATAGCAGCCAAGACCACTAATGGCACGCACTAGCAGGGCCACATCCGGGCTCCTTTTGCATCCTGGCCTTTCTCCCTGTGGACTGAATCCCCACCCCAAACCCTCCCATGTTCCTGGTTCCAGTGGGCAGCCTCCATCCTGCTCTGGGACAGGGACCACGGGCGGTGGAGGGGTGTCGGGGAAAGTCCTGCCACCCAACACCTGCCTGCCCTGGCCTGCATCAGTGAGGAACTCCGGGCTGCATGCCTGCCCAGCTCCCTCCCCTTCGGTGGGACAGAAGGATATCTTTTGTTGTAACTTATTGTTTTGTTCATTGTAAATATAAGATGTTTATAGGGAATATGTGTTCTGAACTCTCGCCGAAGAATGTGTCTGTACATGAACACAGTTCTGTTATTAGATGTCATTTGTTGGAAAGGAAACTAGTAGGTATTTACTTATACGCGTGATCCACATTTCTGGAAAAAACATTTGATCATACTAATCCTGGAACGTCACTACATAACCATGTCTTATCCTGAACCCTTATCTGCCATTATTAGTATACCAATACTCCTTGAGTGGTAATAAGAGCGGCCAATATAAATGACTACCGTTTTATTAATTATTACTTTTTCAGGGGTTTTTCACCCTGCCGGAATGGCTGGCCCAGCCTGGACTGAATGGCAACCTCTCCATCTTAAATTGTAGACTTGTTCACTTAACCTGCTTTCTTCTCTCCCCCCCCCCCCCCCCACCTCCGGGCATTCAGAGAAAGAAACATTGTTGGTGCGTTCCATCAGACCGATTCTAACAGTGTAGCTAGAGCCCCATGGGGTTCCCTAGGCTGTAAAGTAAGCTGGTGAGAATGCCAGGTAAGCTTTGGACTGTGAACCTTCAGGTCACTGGTTCAAAACCACCAGCTGCTCTAAGGGAATACATTGAGGCTGACTGTCCCATGAACACTGGCGGCCTTAGAAGCCCTGTAGAACTGGCCAGGTGTTGGAATGGAGTTGGTAGTGATGGGTTTTTCTAGCTTCCTAGAAAATAATCACCCAGGCATCCTCCCATGGGGTCACTGGTGGGATTGAACCTCAGACTTTGCGGTTCATTGACAAACTCTTGGTGGCTGCACCACCTTTCCCTGGGGAAAGAAACCCGAGGGCTGTTTCATCTCTGTCTCACCTCCTTTATCAGCATCACCTGCAGGAGGGGCAGTGGGCAAGGCAGGGGCTGCGGTCGGGCCAGCCCTGTGGGGCGTCCACTGGGCACTGCTATGGCCAGTCGCTGGGTTGACCGTGACCCCCATGGCCAAGAGCAAAGAGCCTTCCCCTACTCCATCAGCTCTGCACCACCCTAGCCAAACTAAGTGACTATTTCAGGGGGGGACATATATGAGTGAATATAGTCTGTTTTCTCTTCCACACACACACACACACACACACACACACACGCACAAAAATAACTATTTTTATGTATGACTAATTTATTTCATTATTGTGAAAATTCAATAAACTGGTTGAAGGGTCCACCTTGTCTGCCTCTGTGTGCTGTGTCTCACCCACCAACCCTCACAGGAGGTGGCTGCTTGTGGGCAAGTCAAAGGGCCTGTGGGGAGCCTGGTGGAAACGGGGCTCCTTCTGGAAGCAGAGAGCCAGGTCTTTCTTCTGAGGCATCTCTGGTTGGATTTGAACCTCGAACCTTTCATTTGGGCTCGCGGCTGAGCTCACGAACCGTGTGCATCACTGCTGCGTCCCTGGGTGCTGAGGAGTCTGTCCCTGTGTTCTTGGTGCATACGGTGTAGGTCACACCCCTACACCCAGCGTCCTCCTATGGACGGGCAGTGGGGGTTCCATATCGCCACAACAATGAACACACTGGACACCCTGAGAACACCATTCCTGAATGCATGGTTCTGGGGTGCCGACCAGCTCTGCCCTGACGCTGCCCTTTCCCATCAGTGATTCTCACAACTGTACCCAAAATACTATACCCACCTTTCCCAGCTCCCATTTCTGCCCAGAAAACCCCCACCTACTCTGGTTTTTAAAAATCATTTTAATGGGGGCTCATACCACTCTTATCACAATCCATACATGCATCCATTGCATGTCAAACACATTTATTGCCTTCATCATTCTCAAAACATTTGCTTTCTACTTGAGCCATTGGTATCAGTTCATTTCCCCCCTCCCTCCCTGCTTTCCCCTCCCTTATGAACTTATAAATTATACTTATATGTTATACTTATAAATTATAAATAAATTTATAAATATACTTATAAATTATTGTTATTACCTTGTCATGCCTTATACTATCCATATCTTATACTATCCAAGTCTTCCCTCACCCACTTCCCTGTTGTTCATCACCCAGGGACAAACTTATATGTAAATCCTTGGGATTGGTTCCCCCTTTTACCCCTCCCTCCACCCTCTTGATAACACCACTCTCACCACTGGTCCTGAACGGTTCATCTGTCCTGGATTCCCTGTGTTTTCGGTTCCTATCTATACCAATGTACATCCTCTGGTCTAGCTGAATGTGTAAGATAAAATTGGGATCATGATAATTAGGGGAGAGGATAAACATTGAAGAACTAGAGGAAAGTTGCATATTTCATTGTTGCTACACTGCACCCTGAGTGACTTGTCTCCTCCTCACAACCCTTCTGTAAGGGGGTATCCCGTTACCTCCAGATGGACTTTGGGACCACAATCTGTACTCCCCCTGATTTATAATGATATGATTTTTAGTTCTTTGATGCTTCATACCTTATCCCTTGGACACCTCATGGTCACACAGGCTGGTGAGTTTCTTTAATGTGGAGTTTGTTGCTTCTGAGGCAGATGGTTGCTTCCTTGCCTTCAAGCCTTTAAGATCCCAGATGCGGTATCTTTTGGTAGCCAGGCACCATCAGTTTTCTTCACTACATTTGCTTATGCATCTATTTGTCTTTAGCGATCATGTCAGGAAAGTGGACATCATGAAATGCCAATTGAATAGAACAAAGTCTTCTTGCATTTAAGAAGTACTTGAGTGAAGGCCAATGTCCATCTGCTGCCTTAATACTAAACCTATCAATATGTGCATGTAGATCTATTTCCCCATCCTCCTATATAAATATATTTACACATGTTCATGCCTGTATTTAGATCTCTATAAATGCCCTTTGCCTCCTACTTCTTTGTTCTGTTTCCTTTTACTTTCCTCTTGCCACACTATCATGCTCAGCCTCCTTCTTGGTTTCAGGAAGTCCTCTCGCTTACATTGTCCTTGATCCAGCCCTGCCAGAACTCCTATACCCTCCTCGTCATCGATTTTCCCAGCTATCACAAGATACAGCGTCTGGGATCTTAAAGGCTTGAAGGTAAACAAGTGGCCATCTAGCTGAGAAGCAACAAAGCCCACATGGAAGAAACACATCAGTCTGTGTGATCATGAGGTGTCCAAAGGATCAGATTTCAGGCATCAAAGAATAAAAAATCACATCCTTGTGAATGAGAAGTGCAGAGTGGGGACCCAAAGCCCATCTGAAGGCAACTGGACATTCCCTCAAAGAAGGGTTGGGACGTCAGTCAAGGTGCGGTGAGTGTGGCAACGATGAAACCTACAACTTTCCTCTAGTTCTTAAATGCTTCCTTCTCCCCCACCTCCACCCCACCCCCCATCTATCATGATCCCAATTCTACTTTATAAATGCAGCTACACCAGAAGATGTACACGGTACAGATGGGAACTGGAAACACAGGGAAGCCAGGACAGGTGATCCCTTCAGGTAAAAGTGACAATGCTGGGAGGGAGGAGGGAAGGTGGGGTAGAAAGGGGGGACAGATTGCAAGTATCTACACATATTCTCTTCCCTGGGGTACAGACAACAAGGAAGTGAGTGAAGGGAAACCTCGGACAATGTAAGATATGACAAAATAAGAATAATTTATAAATTGTCAAGAGTTCATGAGGGAGTAGGAAGCGGGGAAGGAGGGGGGAAAAGAGCTGATACCAAGGGCTCAAGTAGAAAGCAAATGTTTCCAGACTGATGAGGGCAACAAATGTACAAATGTGCTTGACACAATGGATTGTGATCAGAGTTGTACGAACCTCGAATAAAATATTTTTAAATTGCTGAACCCCAGTGGCGTAGTGGCTGAGTGCGGGACTGTGGCCCACAGGTTTGGAGGTTCAAATCCAGCAGCAGCTCTCCAGGAACAAGGTTGAGTAGCTCCCACAACCACCAGAGGGCAGTGATGCCCCCCAAAACAAACAAACAAAATACATATATATTTTTTAATAAATTATAATCAATACAGTGACCGCCTTGGAATTAATTAATTCCAAGGTGACAGTCTTGGAAATCCCATGGGGCCGTCCTTCTGTCACAGGGGGTCAATAAGGTCAGAATGGACCAAGAAGACCTGCCCGCCTCCAGCTGGCCCCTAAATGTGCTGCCTGCCAGCTTTGGGGCTTTGGGTCGGGGCTGCCAGGCTCAGATGCAGCCGGCCACCCACCGCCCGAGTGCAGCCCAGGGAAAGCCATGCTGGGTTTCATACTGCGTACTACACGTCGTCCCTGCACACAGGCATCGAAAACCATAACCCAGGGACCCGCGCTCTTCTCCTGGGGGTGTCAGGGTAAGGCTGTGCTGCGTGGGGTTTGCAATGGACTCTTCATGATTTCGGGGGGGAGGGCAGAAATGGTCAGGCCTTTCTGCCAAAGTCCTCTCGGTGGACCCCAACCTCCCACCTCTGAGTTTTGGGCCCCACCCAGGGCCTCCCCAGATCACGAGCATCTGCTAGTGTTCTCTGGGTGGAGCTCTTGGTGACACTCAGCCACGCGGGGCTTGTCCTGCGGGTCCGTAATTCACAATTCCTGGAAGGAGGAGCGGGAATTGGGGGGACAGGAGACACGAGAAATGGAGACAAGACAGGATTCTGATCAAGTCTCGTTTATTTGGGAGAAGTAGACAGGTTTTATAGGGTAGGCAAGCTTGGGCAAGTAGCATACAGTTACTGACAAGTGAAGGTCATCAAGTCTGCAATCAAGCTTCAAAAGGCAGGGCTGTTAACAGTTACAAAGGTAACTACAAACCTCAGGCAACAAACTGCAACAGAGTTCAGGCATATCCGGCCTGTATCCAGGTCAAGCATGTCCGCTAGATGGCTCCGGACAGGTCCCCCTTTTTTATTTTTTCAAATAAAATCCTCCCGGGAACTCCGCCTGTCTTAGTTGTCAGGACACACACTCAGTCCTTACCCGTCATCAGTCAATGGCCTTCTAATGTGACCATGGCCTGTCTTAGGTTGGTAAAGAGTGCTCCTGATCTTACCCATCATTGGCTGCAAGTTCAGCTCACGGAGGCAGAGGGTCTTATCACATAGTAGTCAGAGGGTCTTATCACATTCTAGTCGTGTGCCACTCTGTACAGTGTGTGCCACTCTCTTCAAGATCGCTCATCTCCAAGCGATAATAATGAATTTGAAGGGGCCTTGCTTGAATGGTCTCAATCTGTTGCTTAATAAATGCCATGAGGTTGTTGAATAATACTGGCCGTAATGAAGGCAAAAGCAATAAACTAACGAGGGGGCCCAAAAGTGCAAAGACGTAAGGCAACAGTCCATTAAGCCCTGTCCACAGTGGAATGATGGTCAACTCCTTTCTTCTCTTCTCCAAGTCTTCTTGCAGCCGCTTGATTTTTTCTCTTACGATTCCAGATTTGTTGACATAAAAACAGCATCTTTCCTGTAAAGCCAAACAAATACCTCCCTGCTCTGCAGCAATTAAATCTAAACCTCTTCTATTTTGCAATACTACTTCTGCTAAAGAATCTACCTGATCTTGCAGATCTTGCATAGTGCCTGATGAGGCCTGCATATCCGAGATTAATTATCTAGATAATTTGGCATACTGAGCAAGGGAAACATCCAAACCTGCAATTCCAAAGGCCACTGCAGGACTGATCTCTAATCTTACATATAGGGCAACTAGTTGCACTGCCTTTTAGCTCTTCCTGCCATGTGATCAATAGCAGGGATAGGGACCGGCTCGTTTCCAGGAATAATATCTATGTCTGGAAGGAGAAAGGCTAGCACACATAACTCTGTCCAAATGCTGGATAATTGGGTAAAAAAGCCCTATTGTTGCCACAAACAAAAAACTGAACTATTAAGGGCACATATGAAGCCCGTAACATAGAAGAAGAAACAAAAAACAAATACTGCCAAATCCACATAATCTCAAGTATTGTTAAGGGAGGAGGAAAATAAACAAGCCACATACAATAAATTGCAAAGGTTGGACGGTAAAAGGAGAAGTCAAGTCACAACAACCACCTTTAGAATAGTTAATAAAAGGACTAGGTAATGCAAGAGGTGGGCCACAACATGCTTGGTTGCCTCTCCTGTTTGGAGGGTAGCAAGAATAAACCCACTATAGGTGTCTATGCATACATGAATATATTTGAGATTCCCAAACTCTGCATAGTGGGTGACATCCATTTGCCAGATCGAGTTAGGTACTAGTCCCTTAGGGTTAATTCCCAAATGGGGGACTGGTAGAAATGTCCCACAAGAAGCACATTGCTTAACAATCTGTCTGGCTTGTTCTCTAGTTATTTTAAACATCAGTCTTAGGGACTGGGCATTCAAATAATGCAAGGCATGAGCGACTTGGGCCTGTTGTAAATTGCCGGTCATAACCATGGCCACCATTCTTGTGGCTGCATCAGTGATCTCATTTCCTTGAGCGAGAGGCCCCGGTAGGCCCGAATGAGCCCTAATATGTCCTAAGAAAAAAGGAGCAGTTCTTCTATGAATGAGTTGCTGGCAGTGCAAAAATAATTTAGCTGTTTCTGACACATGTTTGATCTGCGCAACAGTTTCTAAAAGGGGTACCGAAAGAGCCAGATAAACACTGTCAGTATAAATATTAAGCACTTGATTGGGAAAGACTGATAAAACTGCAATAATAGCTTTTAACTCTACCAATTGAGCAGAGGTAAAATTTGTTTTAAACTTAATTACTTGGTTAACAAAGGAATAGGCAGCAACTCCTGTGGATGACCCATCCGTGAACACTAGTAAAGCATCATCCAAAGGTTCTTTACTAGTAACTTTGGGGAAAACAAAGGCATGTAATTTGCAAAACTGAATTAATTTATTTGGTGGATAGTGATTATCCAAACTAC
>PVJH01043543.1:0-13558 GCA_004026705.1 Nesogale talazaci | reverse complement strand
CCCAATGCAACTCAATGTAGCCCAACCCAATCCCCCCAATCCAACCGGCAGGGCACAGGAGAGCAGCCCCTCTGGGTTCCCAAGGCCATAAGCCTTGGGAGGAGTACAAAGCCCCCTCTGTGGGTTCACACTGCTGGCACATCACCCACTGCTCCCCACAGCTTCTCCAGAGCAACCCCAGGAACCTGGACGCCCAAACCCATGGCTGCCCCTCCCTTCCGCCTGGCAGTCGTCCTACAGACACACACAGTTACGCCTGTCTCCCAGGGAGGCGGTGGGGGCTCCAAACTGTCCACCAACCCGCTGGCAGCCCTAGCCGTGGCACCCCCGGGCTCCCACCCACAGGCGTGAGGAAAGGCAGTGGGGGCCTGGACTGCCTGCCTCTGCGCCCCACCTGCACCCCCTGTTCCCACCTCCTGGCCGCCCCAGGCTGCCCCTCCACCAGGCTTCCCTCCCCAGGGCCCCCACGCGCCCCCTCCTGCCTGCACCTTCCTGTCAGTCAGTCTTCGTGAGGCTCTGACAGCAGCATCCCAGCAGGCCTCATCTTTTATTCATGACCATAATGTACACGGGAGTGTGTCTGCAGCCGTCACTTAACCCATTAGAAGGAGCTGCAGTGCATCACAGCCCTGGGGGCGGCGGGTGGGAGTGGGGCTGGAAGCCCCGCTGGGGGAGGGGGGTGTTCCCTTGTAAGGGGGGCCAGGTCGGCTCATGGTGACCCCTGGGGGTGCAGGACGGGGGGCCTGGGGTGACAGAGAGTCACAGTCCTGCAGTCAAGGCCCTTGCTGAAGGGGCATAGCAAGGATGGGAGTAGCTGTTACAATATCCCCCTTTCCCCCCTCGTCACTACCACCACAGACAGAAAGTCACCTGCATGAGGGGAAGACCAGGCTCCCTGAGAGTGACACAGGGACCCCAAAGCGCCTTCTCTGTCTGGGCCCTAAACCCGGTGTCATTGGCCTTTCCCAGGAGCTACTCGGAGGCTCACTGGCCAGACCCCTCACCCTCTCCAGCATGACCTTCTCATAGCCGAGGTCACCTGCAAAGACTGTATCCAGACAAGGACACACACCTGCAGCTTCTGGGGGAGGGGAGTTGGGGGGCTCAGTCTAGCCTGCTACCTGCCCAGTTTGGTAAGACTCAGGTCCCAGCAACCCAGGCTTTGCCTACACAGACCTTGGCAGTGTTCTATGGCTCTCCTACCCACACCGTCCCCTGTCCCCCGCTGCTGGCCCCTCTTCCTCTGTGTTCCTGGCTCCTCGGGACCACCATCCCGGCACTCCCCCCACCTCAACCTCCGAGTCGCTGCCAGCACATTAGGGCTGCAAACCAGCTCCCCCACAGCTGTCAGGGCGAGGTCAGGACAGGGCGGGCGTTTTAAACATGGGCAAGGTAGAACAGGAGGTAACAGATGGGTGCCCTGGATGGCAGACCTGCAAGAGGCACCGTGAGCTTTTTCAGGGGCATGATGCGGGAAAGGGGGGTGTTGCCAGAGCTGTGCGTTCAGAGCTGTGCGTCTGGCTGCCATCTCTGAGCCTGGCACTGGTGTTCCTGACGCTGCTGGCTAAGAGAGTTGGTTGCTGTGCAGCACACACACACACACACACACACACACACACGCACACACACACACACACACACACACTATCCCTGTTTCCTAAGCAGGAAGATTCCATTTCAAGCAGGGTATCATCAACTTGCCACTTTTCTGGTCTCGTCACTGCCCTGGTTGGTTCACATTTTACCAGTTCGGGGCCCATCTGGGTTTTGATCCAGGGAGGACTTTGGTGGAAGCCCTGCAGGCATGCAGCACCCCTGCCGGAACCCCTCCCTGGCCCCCAACCCCTGCACAAGCCTCACCTCCCTCAGGAAGCTCTCCCAGACTGCAGGCAGGCCTTGATGGGCTGCTAGTGGGTTAGGGCAGCTGACACCCCCTGCCCAGCCCCTGGAGACTGCCAGCTGGAGGACTGGTCAGCCTCCAAGGACCCTCCCCACTGGGAGTGCACCCACACAGGTGCCCAGTCCCATTCCAGGGACCCTGGGATGGGACTTCCTCACCCTGGCTTATGCCACAAGCCCTAGAAACCTCCCAAAGGTCCTGGCAGGCACAGGGCCAGATGAGAGAAACCCCACTGCCATCAGGTCCAGTCTGACCCACAGTGACCCTGCCGGGCACAGCAGACCTGCCCCCAAGGACCCCCAAGTTCCTATCGAGGGTCCTGGAAACGGAGGGCCTCATCTTCTCCTGCAGAGTAGCTGGTGGACTTGAACCACCGACCTTACTGTTAGCACAGAGCGCTTTATCCATGGTGCCACCAGGGCTTCTCAGAGGTGAGAGAACCTGCAAACCCACACTCGCTGCCCTCACTCCATGTGGACTCACAGTAACCCTATAGGACAGGGCAGAGCTGCCCTCACCACCACCCCCCACACACACACTCACACAGGCTTCCCAGGCTGCCAGTCCTTATGGGAGCAGATGGCCTCCAGCAGCCTGCTCCCTCTTTAAAAGGACTTGCCCATGGGTCAGTCTCTCTAGCACCCTTGGGGGGGGGGGCATTGCCCCCATCACCGGGTAGGGCCGGGCACCCTCAGTGCTGTCACCCCGAGCCCAGGTCAGCAGTTCCTACCTCCCAGGGCTCAGAGCCTCCACCCTCTCCCCAAAAGCCTCCTGCAGCCGCTGGCTTTGTCCGTGTGCCAAGGACACCCACATGCCGCCCCAGATGCCTCGCTGCCAGTGGTCTCTCTGAGGGGGTGTCTCGAAGCTGGGCTGAGCCCGGCCAGGAGGGAGGGCCTGGCCTTCTCCCCAGCACGCCAGCCTGCTCTTGCTGGCAACCCCGTCCTCCTGCTGTGCCAGTCGGAAAACTTGGAGGTGTCCGTGCGTCTTCTTCCTCTCGCCTCCCAGCTCCAAGCCCCCAGGGAATCGTGACAACTCCCGGTTCACAATGTACCCTGAATCCAATCCTCCTTGCAAGGCTTGCACCCTGTCCAAGAAACCATCATCTCTCCCTCGGTGCCTGGGCTGGCGTCCCAGCTGCCCCCACTGCGGTCCCTGTCACCGAGAATGCAGGTCTTGCCAGACTGGCCCTCAGCTCAGGGCCACCCAGAGTCGGTGGCCAGCCCTTCCAAAGGCCCCGGTGCCCCCATTCTCTCCTCTTAGTGACCCCTACTCGCATGGGCCTCTTCTTGGTCCCTCAAACCCACCTGCACCACCTGGGAAGGAGGGGGAGGCCCTGAGAGCCTGGTCCCTCATAGACCACCGCTTGTGACCAAAGGAGCCTGAAGCAGACCAGCACCACCCGGTCTCCGTGCCTCCCTTCCCCAGACCAGTTTAGGTGAGGGGGGCTCCTGCCACAGCCACTGCTGGGAACATGGGCCCCTAGGCAAGGAACGTGGGAGGGTCGGAGAGTGCCAGGCCTGGGTTTGCTTTCTCTTGTCAAGGATTAAACTCAAACACTGTCTCATGGCCTGCATGTCTCCTTCTCAATAAAATGAGGGCCCAGGGGTCTCCCGCGCCCAGCCCTGCGCCCCTTGTGACATGTCCTAGAGGACAGTAGAGGTGGCCTTTGGGAGGCAGCACAGATCATCCAATTCTAAAATCACTGAGTCCAAGCCAACTCACAGAGACCCTACGGGCTGCCTGTGGGTTTCCGAGGCTGCCCGTCCTTATGGGAGGAGAAGGCCCCATCTTTCTCTGGAGGAGCAGCTGATGGCTTTGAACTGTTGACCTTGCAGCCCAAACTTTGACCACCATATCAGCAAGGCTGAGGGGGACAGACGTCCCGGCTAGTGGAAGCCAGGTCTGGCGATTCCAGGTGTGCGTGCGCTGACTTCTCCCCAGGCCACTCATGGTGGTGAGTGGACACGGGCGCCTCTGTGCACCCCCGGCCCAGACATGGCTATGCAGGAGGAGGCTGCACGGTGTCCCCAAACGAGAGGACCATGTCCCAGGCCCTGCGGCATGGCCTGCTGGGAAAGGTCCTGGCAGATGCCAGCAGGTGGCGGGAGCCCAGAGTGGGCTGCTGGAGCCCTCGACCCAGGCAGGGCGCAGAGGAGATGGCTCTGCCTGCAGCAGAGATGCAGTCACAAACCAAGGATACCAAGCATCGCAGGACACCCCCAGAGGCCAGGGAGACCCCTCCCTCGGAGGCTCCAGAGAGCAAAACCCTGCTCACCCTTGACTGGGCGGGGTGGGGGGGGTCGTCTGGTCTGCCATCCCACAAGCGGGGAGCCACGAAGAATCTAGAGGCAAGTTGGGGAGACCCCCGGACCCACGTGGGGCAGCTGTTGGGGTGAGGGCCCAGAGAATAGCTCAGCTGTGCTCAGTCTGTGCAGAGAGACTCTTGGTGACTTGAGACATGTTTGGCTGTCACAATTTGGGGAGGGGGGGATATGTGTGTGATGGATCCTGGAGGGGGGCAGGGAGCGCGTGTCACAGCTATTATTCAACACCCTACAATGCAGAGTGGCCACACCCTAGAGAATGACCCGGCCCCGGGGCTGGCAGCTTGCTGAACCCAGAGGGGGTCACCTGACCTTCTGCGAGGGCCCCTGGACCTCCAAGCAGTCCAGGCCCAGCCACCTGGGGTGAGTGGTCTGGGCCCCTGAAATAAACAAGGAGACCCTGATGGCACCTGGTCCCGTTCAAGAACAAGTGGCTTGAGCGCTGCTGGCCGGGCAGTGGGCCACATCCTATCCTGCAATGGAAGCGGGTCCCAGTGTCCAGGTAACCCAACCCAACAGCCCCTGGGGGCCAAGGCAGGTCTCTCTGAACACCCTGCCGCCCACCCGCTCCCCATCCACGGCACGGGGGACCCCCACCAGCCACAACCCCGCCTGCAGAATCCCACAGTCAACCTCTTCCCGCCCCCCACCTTCCCGGAACCCTTCTTGCTCCTGCTTGCCAGTGAGGGCCCCCCCACTCTCCACCCCCTGTTCTGAGAGTGGTTCATATTTAATAACGCAATTTATATTCCACTCTCAACATAAACTATTGTAAAGGCGCTCTAATGTAAAAATACATCTGGCTTGTCAATAGTTTATCTTCCGGATCTGTGTCTAAATCCCGGGGCCTTTTTGACTTATGGCTGCGCCACTGTCTAATGAATAAAAAGGTGCAAATTATAGGCCCGGCTTTAATACTCATCGTAAAATTAGACGGTCGTTGCAAAAGCCGCATTCTCCTGCCCACGGTGCCGCGAGGACGCGCCATAAATAAGGAGTCTTTAATGCATCTCCCAGAGCGGCGCGGACCCGGGACGCGGCGCGCGGCCGCCCGGCCCTGCACGGGTCCGACACAAGTTCCATGGAGTGCAGCCGGATCCATCATGTGAATTTATGTCGACTGTCTCGGCGCAAAGCCGCGGCCTCAACGCTGTAAAGAGCTGGCGATCCTTCCAGCAAGCCCGCCTGCCAATAAACCTGTCACCGCCAGCCGGCAAGTAAGCACCTCCAGGACAGAGGGAACACGCCGTGCCGGGGGTGTGTGTGTGGTGGGGGGGAGGCCTTCACCCCCTGCCTCCTCCCCGCCTCCTCAGCGGCTCTGTGAACCGCAGCGGAATGAATCTTTCCTGGAGCGGATCCCAATGACTGGGGTCACCAGTCGTGGCTGATGGGCCAGGTGTGGCTCGGGGCGTGGGGCGGGGGGTGGGGGGGGCAGGCAGGCCGGGGTCTGGGTCACGTCCCGCTCTGACCGACCGGCTCCCAGTGGGGGTCATGATGTCATTGTCCCATCATGTGGTCACCCTTCATCTGTCTCCCAGGTGCTGGGGTGCCGGGAGACCAAGGTTCTGGTCCAGGAACCCGACAAGGTCCAACCTCAGATTCACTGCCACTGTGCTCAGTTTGCCTCCCAGTGACCCCCGAGGGCAGGACAGGATGCCCCCCTCCCCCCAGGCCTCCAAGACGGTGACCACAGCAGCAGAAAGCCTCATCTTTCTGCCTTAGAGCGGCTGCGAGTTTCCAACTGCTGGCTTTGCCACCGGGAGCCCAGCTCACGGCCCACTGTGCCACAGGCGGCCACACAGACGGCTCTCAGTCTTGCTAATGTCCAGCTGTCGCCCAGGGGACCCGTCGGGCCCTCTGGGAAGTCCTATGCTGCAATCCTTACCCATTTTTCCGCAGTGACCACGTTTCCTGGCTCGTGGCAAGAAGCTGCTCTCCGTGGAAGGGGACAGTGGAGAAAGCATCCGAGTGCACGCCGTGGGTGTCTGGGAAGCGCCGTCTCTGGCAGCCGGGGCCTGGGCCAGGGCGGAGGTGGGCAGTCCAGGCCGTCTGACCTGTCTCCTGGCCATGGTCGTGGCTCTCCCATCTTCCCCCCGTCCCGTGTCAGCCTTAGGGCCTGGGCCCATCTCACAGTGGGGCTGGGGTGGGGCAGGACTCTTAAGACACACCTGTTAGGTTTCGTCTCGCCCTTCCTGAGTGTCTGCTTTGGGGGGGGGGGGGGCGGTTGTTGGGATTTAAATGTAACACGGAAGACCAGAGGAGCACGGATGCTCTTGAACGGCGGTGCTGGTGAAGACCATTAGAAGTACCATGGTCGGCCCAAAGAACAGACAGGGCTGTCCTGGGAGGAGCCCGGCCAGAGCGCTCCTTAGGGGACAGCCTGGGAAAACTGTCCTGTGTCCTTTGAGCAGAGGCCAGTCCCTGGAGAAGGACACCATGCTTGGTACCATGGAGGAGCGGGGGAAGAAGAGGAGGAGCCTCGACAAGATAGACGGATATGGTGGCTGCACCGCAGACAGGGAGGGCACCGGAGAACGGACGCGGTGCTGTTGTGTTGAACTGGACTTGCTGGGGGTCCGAACTGTCAATGGACCCCTACTGCCGCAGCATGGACTCTAATGCATCCCACCCTGTCCCTCGAAGGCACATGGAAGCCTGAATCTCGGGCCTGCTGAAGGTGACTTTGCCTGGAAAGGGCATCTTGCAGGTGTGCCGGGCTGGTATGGGGCATGCTGCAGGGGTGCTTGTAGGAAGGGCAGGCAGAGGGAAATGGGAGAGAGACTGGGGGTTAGGAGGTGCTGCAAGCCGAGGAAGACTGAAGGTCTGAGGCTAGCAGAGAGGAGGAAGGGTCCCTCCAGCAAGCATGACCCACCCCCACCCCAGGTCAGACCTGAAGCCTCTGGACACTTCCTGTACACCAACTGCCTGGCAGTTACACAGTCTCCTGTCAATTTGCCAAGGGGCGGAGTCTAGGCTGTCAATCAAGTCACAGCTTGATGACCTCATTTGGAGGCGTGATGGAGATCAATAACTCGCTGGAGCCCAGGCACACTCACACTCTGCTTCGTCTTCCTGCTGACAAGACGACTGGAGGTACGCTAGAGCCCTGGAGCTGGAGAAGCCATGTGGAGACACACACCAGGGCTGAGATGCTTCCATCACCACCGAATCCACAAGCCTTTCTACCCACTGGCTGGCGATCTCCCTGCCTTTGGTATGATTGCTTGTGTTGCCTGAGTCTGAAGAGGAATTTACAGATTGGTATGAGACATATGGATTAACAGCAGATTTAAGGACCTGATCTGGTCTGGGCTGGGATGTTGTCTTACTGTATGATTGCTCTTTGATCGAAAGCATTTCTTACACACAGAGGAGTGTCCGCGAGTTCGTTTCGTAAAGGCAACCCCAGGAAGCTGCAGAGGAAGTCTGGTTGACAAAGCTCCTCACCTGTCGGGACACAGTGCGCTGGGGACTCAAAGCTGCCCTGCGCTGGGTGCATCTGCAGCCTCAGACCTCTTTGATACCTCAAAGAACAAGGATGTCTTTTTGAGGACTCAAGTGCACCTGAGCCCACCCTCTGGTCTTTTCAATCACTTCCTGTGCATGTGAATGTTAGACATGGAGTAAGGAAGTCTGGAGACACGTCGATGCCCATGAATTCAGGTGGAGAATATTGCAAGCCCCTCTGGACGGCCCTGCGGACAGACAGACAGCTGTGTCAAGGAAGAAGTGCAGTCACAATGCTCCTTCGAGGCAGGGATGGTGAGACTTCTCAGGTCCCTTGGGCATGCTGTTGGGGAAGACTGGTCCCTGGAGAACGTCACGGGGCTTGGTGAAGTCAAGGGGTGGGGAGAGAAGAACAAGACACCTTCGTGAGAGGGACTGGGTCCGGCAGAGGGTGGCATGGGACCTGCTGTGCATGGGGCTCATTTGACTGGTAACCGACCAGGGGCCCCTCACAGCCACCTGTTAGGACAATGAGCCCTGGCCGTGCTGAGGGCCCCGTGCTGGGCTTTCCCCCGGCCCCCAGCCACTCCTCCCAAGAAAGGTGAAACTGTCAGTCCCACATCGATTGACAGCCTCAGAAGCCGGACCCCAAGGGGTTCCATGGTGCTGTGCCGATTATCTCTCTCTGGAGCTGGTGAGGACAGGGTTGTCTGTGTCCACCCTTGTCCCTGAAGGGGTCTCGAGGACACCGCTCGCAGGATCATGCTCTGAGGGTGCTGCTTCCTCTCCACGTTGCTGGTCGCTCGGCGAATGGGAGCTTCGTGGCGGCCCTGTAAGTCCCTGGGCCCCACTTCCTCAGCAAGCAGCAGCATGTGCCCGCTCCGTGCCTCTCTGTCTGGGGCTCCAGTGGCACCAGGCCAGGCCTCCCCGCTGCAGAATGCTGACTTTATAAAGAGGAGCCCTGTTGTACCAACACAACAGTGTGCTCTGTGTCGGCGTGCTAACGGTAAGGTCAGAAGTTTGAAGCCGCTGGCCGCTCCGAGGGAGACAGAGGAGGCTGTCTGCTCCCATCCAGAGAGCGGCGGCCTCCGGAAGTCACCGGAGCCGTTGGGATCTGTTCCAGGGTGGATGCGTTGGGCTTGTGGCTTGTGCTTGATCAATTCGGGGTGGGGTTTGGTGGTGTAGCCTGTGCTTGCCACGGTCAGAGCTGGCTTCACAGCTGGGAGGCTGCTGTGGCACCAAGCACCCATGGGTGTCGCCCATGCCCTGAACCCCTGGAACCAGAGGACGTCACCTTCCAGGGGGAAAAGAGACCTTGCAGGTCGGACCCGGCTGTGGGCCCTGAGGTGGAGGGGTCGCCCACAGGCCCCAGTGCACCCTCACACGACCGTCTAAGAGAGTCAGAGGGAGGCCTGACGTGGGGCAGGAGATGGCCGTGGAAGGACTGTTGGTGGAGATGATGTCGGGGAATGTGCAGCCACCAGAAGCCAGGCCAGGGATTAGCCCCTCCCTGCAGCCTCAGGGGAGAAGGGCTTCGTAGACCCTGGCCTCTGGCACCATGAGGGGGTGCATGCTCCGTCTCTGTAAGCCACTATCTCACGACCGAGGTCCCGGTACTTTGTCACGTCGCCCACTGTCTCAAAGGGTCCCACTCGGGGCCCAGTGTGCCGCGGCCAGATCACGCAAGCCTCAAGAGTAGGCCTGTGGAGGTGAGTGAGGTAAGTGGGCTCGGATGGCCTCAGGGCCTGCGCAAGACTGGTGGCTGTCACCCTGAGACGTGGTGACCACGCTGTGGCTCCCCGTCCCCTGCTCTCCGGACTTCTTGGCCGCTCAGTCTGATGAAGCCGCCGCGGGCAGGAGGGGACACGTGGCAGGAACAGAGGCCGAGGGCAAGCAGAACACAGAACCCCGCCCCGACCCCATGGCCTTCTCAAGGACAACAGTGTCGGGCATGTGACCCACTGAAGCCTAAGGCTGCCAAGTTGGGTCGGGGGAAGGGTGTGCGGTGGGCAGGGCGGCCCCGTCTGTGCCCGCTTGGTTCATGAAGTCCAGCCTCAACACCTGCAGGCCCCTACCTGGCTCTCTGGTCCGAGCCAGCTTGCTCTGCCTCATGTCTTGCCATCGGGAACTGGCCTCCTGCCCTAGTCCCCTCTCCTGCCCACTTCCTCCTCGGCCCCTCTGGCTTACAGACTGCCTGATCTCAGTGCTCCGTTCTGGACCTCTCTGAGCCAGTGCTCCTGTGCCCATGGAGCTGGAGGCTGGGGAGGACAGGGCTGGGCCCTCGGGGACCCCCGCAGCACACCCCCCTCCCAAGCAGTCTGAAGGAGCCCCACTTGTGGCACTAGCCGCTGTCCCCTGGGGGGCTGGGAGTATGGGGTGGGGGTGGGGGGAAATGGCCAGAGCAAAACCTGATGATTTGGACATCCATAACACTCCCACGGACGGAGGCCATGACAGCCATGCCCCAGCCCGTCCCTCCTCACAGTGCGGACTGTCTTGCAGCCACGGGTCCTGATGGCGGGATGGGTAGGGGCGCTGGGGTTCCCACCAGGGCGGCCAGACTGCTGGGGTCCCGTCGATTTGTTCCCACCCAGTGAGGCCCTCCCTGCGAGGCCCGAGGTGCCAGCCACCTGGCAGGCCTTCTATCCACAGTCAACTGTCCAAACCCAGCCTCACCCAGTGGAGTCCCCTGGACTCCTGGGCACCCGGGGGTGTCAGGGTGGAGCTGGCCCCCCGGGGCTTTCCCGCCTGGCTCTCGGGCAGTCACCAGGTGTTTCTTCTGAGGCGTCGTCTGTGGGTCTGCTCACCCCTGCCATCTTTCACCCACAGGACCTGCCCATAGGAACCTTGGGCATGCTGCCCGCTCAGCACTCAGCCTTGGGGCACAGGGCCTGACGGGGGTCCTCACCATGCCAGCACCAGCACCGCCACGGCCACCTCTCAGGGGACAGCTGGCTGTACGGGCTGTGGCCTTGCAGGCTCAGCTTCTCCAGGAAGGCCAGCCCCAAGCCCTGACCCCACCACCCCTCCCCCAGCCCCTGTGGTCAGCACACCAAACTGAAGCCCCCAGCTCCCCTCGGGCAGGAGCCAGGGCCACCCCGTTCCTGCTCCAAGCCCCCACCAGGCAGTCCCTAATAATAGAAACACTAAACCCTCCTCCCCGATTCCATGTCGTTTCTATAAATAACGGGGATCTTTTTATTTACTGACAGGTTGTAAAAGTATCAGGGAGAATGATGTGAGATCAGGAGCTGCTGAATAATGCACACGGCCAGCACGCCCTCCCCGCTCTGCCGCCTGCTGCCCACCGCCGCCGAGGCCTGACAGGAGAGCCTGGGGAGGGGCCAGCCGCTCCCATGCAGATGGCGCCCTCACTGGTTTGGATATTCAAACCAGGTGCCTGGCCAGCCACCGCCTTGCAGACAGCTATTTGCATCGTAGTTGGGCCAGATCTCTGCAGAGCCCCTCCAAGTGCAAACACACACCGTCACACACAAGTACACATGTACATGCAGTCACACAAGCACGCACGTACACACATGCAGCCACACACAAGTACACACATACAAACCATACAGGTACACGCGTACATGCAGTCAAATACAAGCACACGCATGTACACATGCATGTAGTTGCCCAAATGTACATACACACACATACAAACCACACAGCCACATATAAATACAAACATGTGCATGCAAACACATACGTACACACAATCCATGTAGCCACACACAAGTACACAAATGTACATTCAATCCACACACTCATACAAGTACATATGCATACATGTAGCCACACACAAGGACACACAATCACAACCATGCACAACCACACATACACACAATCACAATCCCACACATACATACATACTTATACAATCCTCACAGTCACACACATATGTACACAATTGCAGTCATACACAACCACAATACACACACGCCATACACAGGCGCACACAAACTCCATGCAGCCAGCCACGCGTGCACACCATCACAGCCATACACAGTCACACACGTACAGATAATCACACAACCACACACACATAATGGACCCATTCAAACACACAGGCACATAATCAGGGCCACACACAACCACACCCCCCAATCACAGACATACACAACCCCAATCACAAAGGTGATCTCACGCACACAACCACAGGCACAGGCAACCACACAGACCTAAGCCAGCACAATCTCCTCACACACCGACCCTTACAGAGGCTCACACAACAGACTCCCACGCCGCACAGCGCAGCACACTCGCCCGCACATGTCTTGTCCGGCCCTCTCTCTGCGGTGGCAGCCGTGTGGGGAGGGCGGAGGGGCTGCCACAACCTCTGCTGGATAATTCCAGACTCTTTCTTGGCTTTCCAAGAATCTGCATGAATTATTCAAGGTGCCGGCTGGGTGACAGGGACGCAGTTGTTAACAGTCATCACGAGGCAGCCACGAGGCAAGGTCCCTGCAGGAGGCCGCCGCGTTTGCCCCAGGCCTGCTCCGGGCAGCTGCCTGACAGGTGTGATTCAGGCGCAGGCGGGCACACACCCACGCCTGCACTAGGCAGCTGGCAGTGCGGGACTGCGGCCTGGGCCTGCCCAGGGCACTAGCGACCCTCGCCTGCCAGCTAGCAGATCTTCAGAGCGACACCGACAAGACACAGGGTGCTCAGGGACCCCCTGCCTGCAGGCGCCTGGCTTTGCTCCACCATCGGTTCTCGGAGCTTCTGCTGGTTGGCCTCCTGGCTGCAGCCCCAGACCCCAGCCCCAGGTCCCCCAGGACCAGAGCAGGTGCTTGAAGCTCCGTGCTCTGTGGGGCTTGCAGCAGGGCTGACCTGGGTTGCAGGTGGGGGCTCTGGGCGAGAGTGGAGAGGCTGGCGTGGCATCTGTGGGCTGTGCAAGGGGCTTGTCCAGACCCATGGGGGGTGGGGGGCAGAGTCTCACTTGCGGAGCTTTGTTCTGAAGGGCGGGGGTGTGAGGGACGTCACAATCCTCGTCTAGAATGTAGAAACGCTTCACGGGAAGGCCGTCCGGAGCTGTCCCCTGAGCTGGGGATCACTGGGCTGGGAGCCCTCCAGAGCCTGGGCAGCAGGGCCTCGTGGGCACAAGGGTGAGGAGCTGACACACAGACAGCTCTGGATGCACACGCACACATGAACACCCGCAGTACAGATAGCACACGCATAGGCGTGCATAGATACCAACGCCCCACGTGCACACCACACACAGTACACGCATGCACACATGGACAGTACAGCTCACACGCATACCTGTATGCACACATGTGCACCTATGTGTGTCCATGCCCACCCTTGCAAAGGCCTCCATGACAGACATCACGCACATATGCACACACCACACGGACATTCATGCACACGTGCAAACACCACTTGGTACACACATGCCTGCACAGACCACCCAACCCACACGATACAGGCCGCTCATGTTCCACCTGCATGTGAAGCCAAGTATGCCTGTGCTTACACACATTCACTTGCACTCCCTCCGCGTCTGCAGTGCAGATACACACATGTGCATACCATGCACAGCACACAATAGCGCACACATACAATCCCTTACACCTCCACACATCTGACACAATCCTCAGAGCCTCTGGACACGGCCACAGAGCACACACACGTTCCACGTTCCACGCACAGCACCTCAGGACAGGAAGGGATGGCGCCACCAGCCCAAGGGCCCTGGGCACCTGGCTAGGAGGGTTGCGTCTCCTTCTTTGCTCAACCCCAGTGTGGGAGAGGATCCGGAAACTGGACTTGGAGCTTGTGCCCATTCTAAAGGTGTCAACTGAGGCCGGGAAGGTACCATGGTTTGCCTGTGAGGACATGAGCCACTCGGCATAGCACTGTCCACCTGGGGCAGCCTCCC
>PVJH01043542.1:0-13485 GCA_004026705.1 Nesogale talazaci | reverse complement strand
TACAAGATAATGCATATCTATTTGGGAAAATAACAGTATCATTCTCTCCTTTTTTCAAGGATTGATGTTACACTGCCCTCATAACAACTTTATTTGAAAAACAGGCCTCAAATATTATATTTCAGGAAGCATCTAGTAAGATAAATAAACTCGACAAATTAACAGATGTACTTACATATTTAAGAAGTTAAAAATATACTTTACATAATACCTTAATTCAGATGTCACTTATTTCCTCAATAAGTGATGTTTTGTTGTGGCGATGGCTGGTAATTTCATGTGCCTCCTGTCTTGATTCTTATCAATGATTGTGAGAAAGAATTCAAATGAGAACTAGGAAAAAGACTTAAACAGAACAAGTGAATTTACTAAAGAGGACCTTCAGCCTGCAGCATGATGAAGGACACTGCAGCTTGTCCGAGAGTTCTGGAATAGAAGTTCAAATTTCAATTTGACTAATAGCCGACCTTTTGCCATTGTTTAGATTTCTCTAGCTCATGTTCCCTTTACAGTAGTTGTATGTGAGCCCTTGAACTAGTGCTGTGTGTTTGTCAGGCCTTCAACCGAGGGCTGATGGAACCATTGTAGGGGTGGTGTGAGCACCCAGCATTTCTCCACTCATTCCCTTTCATTGCCTCCCTCTCGTCTTGGAAATTATTGCTAAGGAAATGTGTTTTGTGTGTGCAAACAGCACAGGAGGACATCAGTTTCCTATATGTGGGGAAGGTTTGGATATTTACCTCCACCTCTTTTCTTTGCTGGAAATCCCTTCCACTGACCTCCTTTCCCCTGTCTACTTAGCAACCAGATTAACACAGGTTGAAGACATTTATAAATAAAAATGATACATATAAGCGCATAGTTACTTAAGGGTTGAAACTAATCATTAGTTGTTACAGTAGCATATTTATAATTGTATCTAATATTCAAATATAATTTACAGGTAATAATGGATTAGTTATGAGAAATTGTGATTCAGCTTCATATGATAAAACGATTGGCCCTCCATTAGCTGTTCTGACTCCCCCAGGAATAATCTTAAAAACGATATATACTTTTGAAGATGCTGTGCTAATCTGGGTAGACTACAGAAAAAAATTCAGGGAGGCTCACATGTATAAGAAAGAGCTTTAGGGCTGAGACCCGGTGGCAGAGTGGTTGTGGGAGGGACTGCGCACCACTGGGCTGGAGGTTCAATTCCAGCAACGACTCCACAGGAGCAAAGGCTGGGCCTCCTACTCCCACCACCAGAGGCCAGTGATGCCCCCAAAAAACAAAAAACAAACAAAAAAAAACAACAAAAGAAAGAGCTTTATATACAAGAGTAGTTGAATATTGAGACAACATCCCAGCCCAATGCAGCTCAAGTTCATAAGTCTGATATTAGACCATATGCCTGATACCAATTTATAAAGTCCTCTTCAGACTCAAGAAACACATGCAATGCCGCTGAATACAGGAAGATCACAGGCCAGTGGGTGGGCCACCTTGTAAGTGACATTGTAAGCATCTCACCATTGGCAGGGATGTTCTCTCTCTATGTTGCTGTGCAGGCTTTTATCAGCCTCTTTCCATGTGTCTACTCCACAGGGATGTCTCACATGGAGTGTGCAGAGAGAGAGAAACTCTTACCTTCTAAGAGGAAATACAGGAGTTCTGGAATAGAAGTTCAAATTTCAATTTGAACTAGGAGAAAACACAGACTACTCAGGAGAAGGTCATGTCCACACAGAGGCCTCATTTGCTACAGCCTGATTGACAGGCTAGACACCACCACTATACTCTTAATCCTCAACTTGACACCAGATTATGCAATCACCGCAGATGAATACATGTAAATAGTTCAATATGAGTAGGTAAGTTTAAGGATGGCTATGAAGAAAGCAATGCTGTGACACCTTTGAATGATTGAAGAAGGCACCAAATTCTAAGTCTGGCAATCACTTCGTGATTGCAGCGTACCTTCCTTATTAAATCTTTGCTGGGCTTACTGTTGTGCCTTCCTGTCTTGTCTTTGGCGTGTTGTGACAATAAACCCACTCCACTCCAGAGACTTGATAGCTTTTCTTGACAGACATGACTTTCAGCACTTAACCAAGGAAGCAGTAGTCAAGAGATGAGAGGACACGTTGCCTTGTGTAAATCTGCTGCACGTAACCATCTGACCTCTTTACATGTTGAAAAACAACGATTTTTCTTTGAGGTGTAATGCATGCTTGACTCAAGTTAGGATCATCTCCATCACCCAGGTATGCAAAAGTTGAACATTGAATTGGAAAGACTGAAGAAGAATCTACGCATTTTTATTATAATGCTGGCTGGTGAGGAATAGTGAAAGCACTGTGGACTCCAGCCACAATGGTCCTTAGAAGCAAGGACAGCGGACACCCTTCCACATATCTTGGAGATGCTATCAGGAGAGCCCAGTCCCCAGCAAAAGACACTGAGCTTGGTAAAGTACTGAGACAGTGATAAAGAAGTCTTTTGCAAAGTGAGATTGACACAGTGGCTGCCACAATGGGCTCAAATGTAAGAACAACTGTGATGGCCAGGACTAGCTAATGTTTCCTTCTGTGGCATAATGGATTGCTGTGGGTGGTAGATAACTGGATGACACCCAGCAACAACAACATATTTAGACTAATTGTAATAAGCGTCATTTTTCCACTAAGAAAGAAACACACCGGCTGAGCCCCGGTGACGTAGTGGTTGTGCGTGGGACTGCGGCGCACTGGGACGGAGGTTCAATTCCCACTCACAGGAGCAAAGGCTGGGCCTCCTACTCCCACCACCAGGGCAGTGATGCAAAAAAAAAAAAGAAAAAAGAAAAAAAGAAACACACATAAGAATAGAGTTTGGGGGCTGATCCATGGTAGCGTAGTGGTTGTGCACGGGACTACGGCCCACTGGGATGGAGGTTCGATTCCAGCTCCATGGAGCAAAGGCTGAGCTTCCTACTCCCACCACCTGAGGGCAGTGATGCCCCCTCCCCCGCAAAAAAAGAATAGAGTTTGGCCTTAAAAAGACACATTTCTAAAAAAAAAAATTTAATCTGTTTTCCTATATTTCTTCCATAGATTAGAACATGCTATTCATTTTAATAAGCCATATGTTTCAGACATGTACACCTCTGTGAAACATAACAGGAAAGTTAATTAATTATTCATTTTCTAATTAAATTGTTCATAAGAGAAATCAAGCATATATAAATAAATCAATAATCTTACCTATTAGTGAAGCTAACACATCATATTCATCCAACTTGCAAGGTAAATTGTAATCATTGGTTCTGAGAAATTCATTCTAAATAATTGAAACTGGGGCCATGATTTAGGATAAAATTGTATTATATATAACCATTCATTGAAAATAAATGATTGGCTTAATGAACTTCTTTACATTTGATTGTGATTGAGGCATGTTATTTACTTACAAATAAAATATTTTAATGAATCCAACAAAATTTTACATTTTCCTTAAACCCAGATGAGTTTTTTTCACTTGGTACATTTTAAATTCCTTTTGCAAGCCTTAAAAAAATTTAATTACACCAAAATCTAGCACCTACAGCTGCATAATCATTAGTCCACATATTTGGGTAATATGAGAAAATAAATATTTAAGACCCTTAATGATTTTGTACAGTTACCTCAATGTCATTTATTGCTAATTTTTAATACCTTGAAACATTTCAACTAGATGATTTGTTCAAGCTTAAATGTTTAAAGTGTTTCTATACTTCTTCATTTATTACTGCATAGCATAAAATTCAGATAATAATTCTGATTGCTGGATTATTTTTAAAGAAATAAACTCTTGTGAAGTGCACATCTAAAAGCATGTAAATATCTCTGCTTTTTGATGTTACTATCTATTTCATATACCTCTATTACTTAATCACCTTGCAACATCATCTTTTGGATTACTTTTATATTTGAAATATTTTTCCTATTCTCATTTGCCATCTCCTGGCACTTTTCTTTTTTTTGACTCAATTCACTGTGTTTTCTCTAATAAACTAAACTTCAAATATACAATGGTATTTATTTATTAAAATATTAAATACATAGTATTTCATTTTTTGGTGTTATAAACTTCTCAATTCCCATCTAGAATCATAATAACAAGCACCATCAAATTGATCAGTGAAAGAAATAAAGAAAATTCTAAAAAAATGTATAAAATAGATTATGTTAGACTGGATTTTTTAGAGAAATAAAACCAGAACACTTATTGTTTTGCATGTATTTAGATAGATAGTTAACATAATTAATAAACAACTAATTGATCTATAGAGCAGTACAAATGGGTCAGTGCAATCTCATATCTCACATCCATGAAATAGTCTTTCAAGTCTTGAGGGCCACCGGGAGCAAGTCAAAGAAGCAGACGGTTGAGTCCTCTATAGAGCAATTCAGCTATCCAGCCACAGGTAGCAAACAGCAAGGTAGGTCACCAACTGTTAGCCTGATGACAGGGTCTAACAGTCCCCAGTTCGAGCAATGTTTATTCCAGTAGCATGGCAAAGCAGGTCTTGAAGGAGCGTCAAAATACTCCATGGGTTAGGTGTCCACAGGTAGTGTAGCTTGAAGACTGGGGCAGAGAACAATTGAAGGCAGCCACACAGTGGCCTAATAGTGAAAGATCAACAGATAAGGAAGTTCAGGCTCACCGAGCCATTTATCTCTTCACCCTTAAATTAATTCCACATATGTTCATTGGCCAGATTGGCACAGTAAACCTACCTATCACATAGATAATACTTATTTAAAATTTAGGATACATCTAATCTTTATCAGTCATCTCATTCTGAACTTACGTCAATATTTTAAAATCTATGATTTTACTATTTTACATATTAATAACGTGCCTTTAGCAGCAATGAGTATCAAGGTGCTAGGTTAAAGTATTGCTGACGTTGATGATTAAAATTATGTATCAACTTGACTGGGTCATGATGTTGTGCTTTGACATTTTTGAATTGATATAGTCATCCTCCATTTTTTGAGATCAGTTGTAGTCATCTTCCATTTTTCATAGCACCAATTTTTGTATAAAATTTTTTGTATAAAGTCTTCCCCCAAACCAACCCTAGTCTCCTAAATTGTGATAAAATACATTGTTTTCTGTTCAAAGTATCCATTTATGCTGTTTATGATAAGCCAAAATTGGAAAATTAAGATAATGAATGTTTTGCATTTTAATACAAATGTTTTTTATCAATGCATACACTGACCAAAGTGGTTTTTAAGCAGTTAATGGGTTTTACTTTATATTACTTGACTAATTTCCTCAGCCTGCTCTTTCCTACTCTTATTCTTAAAGCTCTCATTCATTATCCATCTGGGAAATGCAAATCAAAACAATGATAAATACAGTCTTACATCCATAACCATAGCACAATTAAAAAATTTTAAATGAATAAAGAGAAAAACAACTGCTGGAGTGTCGAGGAGACTCTTTCTCTTATATACTGCTGGTGGACTTATAAATATGTACAATCACTCTGCAAACCAGTATGGCATTTCCAGAAGCAGCTGACACTAGAAGTATTGTACCATCCAGCAATACCACTGTTGTGTAGATATTCCAAAGAAATGAGATACAGATCATAAACAAATAAATGCATGCTCTCCCATGTTCATTGCAGCAAAGTTAACAATGTCAAGAAAGCGAAAATAGCCCAAATTTCCACTAGTAGAAGAATGCATAAAAGATCTTTGGTGTATAGATGCACAATGAAATACTATGCATCCATGAAAAGGAGTGATGACTCTCTCTCACCACTGGTTCTGAGGTGTTCATCTGTCCTGAATCCCCTCTATTTCCAGTTCCTATCTGCACCAGTGGCAATACTGGGAGGGTAGAGGGAATGTGGGGTAGAAAGGGGAAACCAATTATAAGGGTCTACTTTCCCTGGGGAATGGTCAACAGAAAAGTGAATAAAGGGAGAAATCAGTCAATGTAAGACATGGAAAAGTCATGATTTATTAATTATCAAATGGGAGGGAGGGAGGGGGAAATGAGCTGATACCAGGGTCTTAAGTGGAAAGCAAAAGTTTTGAAAATCATGAGGGCAATAAATGTGCTTGACACAATGGATGTATGCATGGATAGTGATAAGCGTTGTATGAGTTCCCATTAAAATGATTTTCAAAAAAAGCAGTGATGATCTATAAGCCCCTTGAAGGGGAGTGAACAACAGAAAAGTGGGTGAAGGGATACAGTCGATGATGTAAGATCACTGAAACATCAAACCCCAGATTGTTGAGGTGCACAAGGCTACGCCAGAAGATTGTGATGTGGAAACGCCACCAGGTGAACTGGGCTTTACTTCAAACAAACCTGTAACCCAAGGGCTAAGGCCAGAACTACACTATTTGTAAAGAAGCAGAAGAGTATTGAATTGTGAGTAGAAAGACTAATGTTTAGTTCCTACTTTAATGCCCTATTTGGTTTATTAAGTTATGTATTATTCTGGTAACCCGTGCCTGCTATTGTCGGGGAATATTACTGGTTCACCTATCAACTCCCATTGTTTGTGTAAATGGTGTTTAGTCATGTAATGATTTATTTTTTACAAGTCAATAATCCATATCACTACTTGTTGTAGCTTACACTTGTTCAATTTCCCTTTCTCAACTGTATTTTAAATGCATTAACATGGACTTTACTCAGTGGGACTATAAACAGAAGGACTTTGTGATGTGACCCAGAGAGATGGTCAATAAAATTCTCTACCACAAATTAACAAAGAGGTCTGTACAGCAGGGGTTCTCAACCTGTGGGTCACGACCACTTTGGGTGTCAAATGATCCTTCCACAGAGGTCACTTAAAACAATCAGAAAATGCCTATTTCTTTTGGTCTTAGAAACCGAGACACCGCTCCTCGATTGTCTCCAGGCAGGTCCACCCACATGCTCATTCACCCACATATGAGGACCTAGCATGAAGACTGTTACCCATGCTACATCATGCTTCAAGAAAGAATTTCATTTGTTTGTAGTTAGAAAATATATTTCACAATATATAATTACATGTTGTTTTTTTGTGATGAATCACTATGCTTTAATGGTGTTCCATTTATAATAATGAAAATACATCATGCATATCAGATATTTACATTATGAGTCATAGCAGTAGTAAAATTACAGTAAAGAAGTAGCATCAAAAATAATTCTATGGTTGGGGGATCACTGCAACATGAGGAAGTATATTAAAGGGTAGTGACATTAGGAAGGTTGAGAACCTCTACTCTCAGGTGAACTGTAGGCAGATAGAAAACAGATGTAGGAAGGGATTTGCAGTTAACACTTAATCCTGGCTACAGTCTAGGAATACTTAGTTCTTATGATATGACTTTCCTTGATATTTGTCGAATAAGATAACATGGAAGATATGAATTCTGTAGCAAAGTGTGGTGATGAAATTAGATAGAGCCTGGCTATTAGAAAGAACAACATCTGGGTTCTTAAAACCTTGTCTTCAAACAAGCAGCCCTCTAAATGAGATCTCAGCTAATGTTTTGAAACTGTGGTAGAGATTATGCTTTATAAGACTGAACTATTGAATGACATAATGGTATAATATCTAGATGATCTCCTAATAAAATGGTTTGAAAAAAAGCAATATAAAAATATCTTTAAAAAAAAGAAATATCGTAAATAAGAGTTTTTTTTCTCCTAGGGATTATTTAATATTTTTCATGAATATTTTCAAACTCTTATAACAGAACCTAGTTTTTGTTCCTCTTTTATTTTTCTTATTTAAGTATTAACAAATGAAATAATAAACTTCCTTTTCATTAAAAAAAAACAAACGAATACAGTTAGAATATATTTCAAATTATTTGCTTCCATACCTCTTTTCTCAATTTTATACCATTACAGTGTATAATGCTAATTGCTATGCATATCTGTGGCCCAGACTTTCTTATATTCAGTATCCAGTTTTAGTAGCTGACCAATAAATATTACATTATATTTTTAAAATGTACACCAAAACTTTTTGAATTCTTAATATCAAAGACATCGGCTACTTTAGAGTTGATCAAATAAGTTGATGGTTATGATGCATTACATATTTAAAGGCTTGTGACTGACAAATGTTAAGAAAGAATTCTCTGAGATATGTGAACAATTAATAAGATGAATTTAGAATAAATAATAGTTATTATAATATCTATCATTAAATAATCTTAAGTTCCACAATTCCTTTTTACAAAGCACATAGTGCCAGAGAGTCTCACTGCAGCTTCTGGAATCCTCTTGAGAAAGAATAAGGAAAAAAGCAACATTTTAGAAACATGGAGTGCAGTACTTCAATTTTTAAGATTGCTTGTTGCATGTCAAATTAGCGCCTTCATCTATAAGACATCAAGACTGTTCCCTCTCAAATATGTGACATCACAGACATATGTATTTTAATCATGTTATCAATCAAAAATCTCATTAAAAGTAGAGAATTGTTAGAGTTATATATAATGAAATGTAACACTGACAGCTGGGGTGCTCTTTCAAACAACTTATTCACACCTACATTTTAAATTTGCTGTAACAAAGAAATTCCTAAATTATGTAACTAAATCTTTCTCTCAAATGTAGGCTTTTTATTTTTTAATCTATTCATATCAAAACATTTGCAGTTGCAATTATGTACTGTTACATATGTCCCGCATACAAAAATTTAACAGCACAGTTACATCTTATCAAGATACTTTTCACTCATAAAGGGAAGAAAGAAGGAAAGGAGCTGAAAGTTTAGGAGAAAGAAATATGAATTTTAATTTAGCTAAAATTTCTGTCAACTTAATTACATCTTATAAGAAAGGAAACAAAGCTGACATTCATCAATAACTAGGATTGCATCTTTCAGATGCTTTATTTGAAAACCTGCCTAACTTCAATTTTCAAAATTCTGTGGAAGATGATATCTATCTGGTGTAGACATTATTTAACCATTTTATACATTTAAAAACCCTGAAAATCTGAGAAGCATAAAAAGGTTTGTAATATTTCAAACAAGTAACTGTTGGAAAGAAAATCCAGTCAGTTGTTTGGGGTTTTCGTAATGGCTGCACCATTATCCTCTTTCCAGTGAGCAATGGGGAAGCAATGAGGTTAAATCCTGGGTTTCCAAGCACAATTGCATTAATTCCAACCCTCTGGGAGCTACACAGGGAAGGTGATCTGATATGATAACGATCAACTGCCTCAAAAACTCTGGGGGAGCAGTGCTATTGTGCCCAACGGGGTCCCATGAGGTTCACATGAGCTATGGAATCAACTCCATAACACTGTTTGTGTTGTGACCTTCTGTTTCTATCTTGTAGAAAAATTATGTTCCACATTCAACCAAAGTTTTTGTTAAAATCCATTCTGGGAAGGAACAGATTTTTTAAAAAAGGCATCTGGAAGAAGATGATGACAATTCTTTGAAAGATTTTACATTACTGACATGTAAATCGAATTGCTATTTTAGAGAAATTAACTGCCTTAGTTGTGTCTAGAGATGCATAAACTATTTCAGACTCTATTTAGTTCATATCCCACATGTGAACAAAAATTAATATGGAAAATAACTTGAATTCTTATCATTGTTTTATTTAGGATGGTCACATAAAGAGTCGGAGGATTTTGCATTTATTCTATGATACTACTTTTAAGCTATACTAAAGTTTAATGAACATTCGATTCTTTTGAGGACTTTAATGTAAACATCCACTCATGTGAAGTTTCCCTTTGAAATAGTAAATGTAATAACAAATGAAAATAAATCTGTCCTAGTGCTCGCTTTGGCAGCATATATACTAAAATTGAAAAACAAATCTGCCCTCTCAGAAGTGAGAATAGGTATTGATGTTATCAATAGACATGGTTAAATGAAGAGAGAAGTTTCATTAAAGGTAATACTGAGAAGAAGTGATAAGAAATGTGTAAAGGTGATCTAACTTGCAGTGTATGTGGGCAGGATCACTTGCAAGAAATATAAAAGGAAACAGAGACAGTAACAAATAAACAGCAATTAATAATATCCAGCACAGAACAAAAGCCTGTAAACTCTTCTCAGGTTGTGAGACTAAAAATGGATGATCCTGAAGTCTCTGACCAAGGTAACTGACCACATTTGAGGAGAAATTCGAATGACTTAAAAATAAAGTATTTTCATTAAAAGTCAGACCAATTTCTATAATCAAAAATGGGTATATTTTGTAACTGGTAGAGCCCCTACCTTGTATTTCTGACATACAGCATAAGGGTTAATATGGTGGAACATATTTAATCTAAGCAAGTCTTTAGAACTACTCTTCCTTAGAAAAACAATAAATGAAAAGCAGTGGTGTATATCTAGAAATACTTCTGAGAATAGTATCCCCATCATCAAGGACCTAAGGGGTACAGGAGGGGCGATCACCACCACATCTCTATTTAATTGGCCTATTTGACCCATGCAAAAAACGCATGACTCTTGGAGAAGGAAAGCATATTATTGTAAAATTAACCAGGTGGTGAGTCCAATTGCCGCTGCTGTTTGAAGTGCAGTTTCATTGCTTAAGCAAATTAACATAGCTCCTGGTACCTGCTATGCAGCTATTACTCTGACCAGCCTTTTATCAATTCTGGTTTTGAATGATAACCAGAAGTAAGTGGCCTTCAGTTGACATGGCCAAGAACCCAACCTCATCATCCAACCTCTGATTATATCACCTCTGTAACCAATTTTCCAACTCTATGTTGCCAGTTAGTCCACAAGATGTCCTTCCACAAGATGTCACACTGGTCCATTACAATGAATGCATGCTAATTGAACATTGTGAGAAAGGAGTATCAAGGGCTTCAGAATTATTGGTAAATAAATGCTAGTGGGTAGAAATTAACCCAAGAAAAGTTCGGGTGTCTTCGAGTTCAGTGAAATTTCTAGAGATCTAATGATGTGGGGAATATCCTTCTAAGGTGCAGGATAAATTATTGCATCTGGTCCCTGCAGCAACAGGAAAAAAACACATTTCCTTGAAAGTAATCGCTCTCTGAGTATGCATATATACATAAGTATGCTTCACTAGTTGGACTTCTATATATTATCCACCCTAATGTAGAAATTAATTTTGTTAGTTAGTTTTAAGTTTAAGTTTGTTCTTGGTTTCTCTCTTTTTCCCACAAACATTATCGTGCATTTAAATACTTTGTATGACTCGTCTAGCCATACATGCACTGATGATCCCCACAAAAAGATTGGGTGGGACTATGCCAATAAGGCACTTGTGGTTCCTCAAGGAAGGACAGTGTGCTGAAAATGCGAATACAGTGCATAGAACTTGTGTGAAAGTGAGACTGTGCAAATAATTGTATGAAGCCGTAAGGAAGCAATTGGTCACCTTCGACATCCTGTGACGTCTAAGATGAACCATCTCAATGTTTGAACCAAAGGGCCCTCACTACAATCAAGAAGAAGAGCAGGGGTGCTATGTGTCCCTTTATCTAGGTCTCTTGCACTGATAACCTCTTTGACTGAGTAGACACAGAACCTGTGACACTTAAGAACCCAAGAAGCAAGTATAGCAGAGAAACAGCAGCAAATCGCATAGGAGCCCCAAAAAGAGATGACCTGAGAGAGTCTGAGGTCAAAGAGAGAGGGAACTATTGTGGGTATGTTGATCCACAGAGCAAGAAAGCAAAGGACATTCTAGCAGTAGGCTTCTTGGTAAAGTGAATATTCTTCCAGAAACTTGTTGGCAGAGGTCAAGAGCTTTCTAACACCTGTGCAGTAAGGCAGAGTGAGTTATGGATCTGAGGGAGAGATGTGCATGTAGGCATATCTGAGAACCTGTTCTGACAGGAAAGAGAGTGCATCTTGAACCATTTCTCCTGATTCTTAATTGTAACCTGCTGCTTCCAATGTAAACTTCTTAATTGGTAACATAGTCTGTATGCTCCGTGAATTTTGTGTGTCCATTGTAACAAATGATCAGACCTGGCAGAGAAACTCAGAGTGCTTTGCAATCAATAACCAAAATGAAAATTAACTTCTAAAATGTTTAGTGAGTAAAAATATGTCTACCTTCCATCTCAAAGGAGTCAGCCTTGGGTTGTGGATGTTGAGTCTGCCCCAACACCACCCCATACCCCTGCATCCCTTATGGAATAAGATGAAGAGACCAGATATCACTCTCATTTTTACAGACATGCTGTGCATGTCAGAAAAGTCTCCTAGCTCTACTCTCAAAATATGCTAAGATCCCACAAAGTTCAGCCTTCAGTAAGCATTGCAACTCAATATAAAAATATATAAATCCTCACAACTGGGCAAATATGCAACATGATGACAAATAGAGAAAAGATTGAAGTTGCCAAATATTTCACCTAGCCTGGATCCGTAATCAATGCTCATGGAAACAACCTTCAAGAGATAAAAATACTGTTTGCATTGTGCAGATATGCTGCACAAGATCTGTTTAGAGTGCTGAATATCAAGGATGCTACCCTGACTGAAATCTAAGGTGTCTCTGACCCAAGCCTTGGTACTTTCAGTCACCTCATATGCATGTGAAAGTTGAACATGGAATAAGAAAGACCAAAGAAGGATTAAGGTATCTGAATTATGTTGCTGGTGAAGAATATTGACAGTAACACGGACTGCCAGAAGAACCAACAAATGTGTCTTTGAAGAGTTACACTCACACGGCTCCTTAGAGGCAAGGATAGTGAGACTTCTTTCACTTACTTTCGACATGTTGTCAGGAGAAATTAGTCCCTACAGCAGGACATCATGCATGGAAAAATGGACTGGCAGTGAAAAACAGGCAGGTCCTCAGTGAGATGGGTGACATAGTGCCTGCAGCAAAGGACTCACATAAAAAAGACAACTGTGCAGTGGTGCAGGACCAGCCATTGTTCCAGTCTGCTCTACACTGGGCTGCTATGTGTTCCAATGGACTCAACTGAACCTCCCAACAACTCTCTATCTTTGTTATCAGCCATTGCGATAATGTCTGCCCCCCCCCCCCCAATACTGCAATGTTCTCCACCTCACCTCTGAGGTCTATTCTCTATGTAGACTCAGGAATAACCCAGTAATTATTGTCAGCTTATGCCAATCTCTTATTAAAAGCAGACATAGGTATCTCATTCCAAACTATAAAATTGGCACACTACAAATTGTCTACACTATGTTCCGTTTGTAGGCTCTGTGTCTAATATCAACTCATTAAAGTGAATGTTTTTTCTCACTTTTTACAATCTTTCTGACTTTTTGAGAGTACGTCTGATTTATCAGGTACAATCCTCCAGTGGAATTTTTGCAGTGGCTATTTCAGACATCCCCCCAGATATCTTCATGATAAACCTCCTCATCTTTTAGAAAACTTTCCTAAAAGACCGCCTCTGAAAGGTTACTCACACAATTTAAAATTATACACTGACTATATGTTAGACAGGGTTCACTAGAGAAACAAAACCAGGACACTAATAATTTCATATGTATCTATA
>PVJH01043541.1:0-13535 GCA_004026705.1 Nesogale talazaci | reverse complement strand
CTAATCCAATGAAGAGACCTAGAAACGCCCAGGGTCAGTTCAGTCTGTCCTATCAGTGTTGATTTAATGGCAGTGAGTCAACAGGAAAAGTTTCAATGACATGTGTTGCTTGGGAGTCCCTCCACCCCATCCCCACCCCTTGTATTAAAAGTAAATATTTTGCCTTTATAGCCCCTCACCTGGCAGCGACCGGGTCCGGGCAGTCCACCTGGCCCAGAACGGCAGGTGTGCATCATCCTTCAACGTCTCCTACTTGCCTCAGGAAGTTGCTCAGAGCCCCCCGGGTGCACCGGAGAACGAATATTACAGTCCGGAAGGTTGCATTTCTGTTTGGTCATTTCTTTCTAGACAGAGCTGCTTTTGCTACAACCAAACCCTTTCCTCCGGGCTGGGTTCCTCTTGTCCCCATTCTTGGTGCTGGGCACCACCAGGAACCTTCCAAAGTGGGCATCCTCTCTTGTCCCTCCTGCACAGGGGCACCTCGGGCCCCAAAGCAGAACATGTTACCCTCTCACCACCACTTCCATCACGGGTGCCTTCTGCAGGCTCACAGAGTCCCTTTTCCTTTGGTTCTTCTGCCATCCTCATGACACGTTAAGATTGGAGGCCCTTCTCTCTGGGAGAAACCGATTCCATCCTTTTCTGTGTTATGAGGCAAAATGCCAGCCCCTCACTTTGATGTTCAACATGTCTACACTGAGTACCTCCACTTCCTGTGTCTGCTGTGCATGGTTCCTTTTGGGAGTTCACTTGTCATTCCTTATTATCAAATTGGCCCTGAATTTATGGGGATGTGATATGCCATGGGACTGGGCTGTTGGGATCAGTTTCTACTGGCTGATTTTTAAAAGTTGATCACCAGGCCTTTCTTCTTAGTCTATCTTAGGGCGCTTTGCTGAAACCTGTCCAGCAGGATACCAACACACAAGCCTCTGCCGACCACTAGGTGGCGAGCAGTTTTGAGTTGAAAGCAGGTCTCCCAGATAGGCCACAAGAATTCTTGGAGTTGGGGCTGGCCTCATTCCCCACTACATGGACAGCACTCCCGCCCTGCAGAAGAATTCATCTCCGAGGACAGCACTGAAGCTACAGCTCAAGAAGAGGGACATGTCTGATCAGAGCACACAGGAGCAAATGAAGGGGGAGGAAGAGAGAGTGGAGCACATCCTGGCCTACCAAACCCCAAGGATGATATCCCTGCTCAGAGCAAATAAGCACAGAGGGGACCATAGGGTCGGGCCCCACAACAAGACCTTTTGATAGCCAGGCTATCAAAAGATATAGCATCTGTGGTTTTAAAGGCTTGAAGATAAGCTGAGCCTCGGTGGTACACTGGTGTGTACAAGACTGCGGCCCACAGGGTTGACGGTTTCAAATCCAGCAGCAGCTTTCCGGAGCAAGGCTGGGCTTCCTACTCCCACCAGGGCAGTGATGTGAAGAGGAAAAAAAAAGAAAAAGAAAACCGGGAAACCATTCCCCTACGCTTGAAAAAAAAAAAAGGCTTGAAGATAAACAAGTGGTCATCTAGCCGAGAAGGAACAAAATCCACATGGAAGAAGCACACAGACCTGTGTGATCATGAGGTGTTGAAGGGATCCAGTATCGGGCATCAAAGAAGAACAACAAAATCATATCATTGTGAATGAGGGGGGGTGTGGAATGGGGACCCAAAGCCTATCTGTAGGCAAGTGGACTCCACCTTACAGAAAGGTGGTGGGGAGGAGATGAGCTAGTCAGGGTGTCATGTAGCATTGATGAAATATACAATTTTCTTCTAGTTCTTTCATGCTTCCTCCCCCACACTATCATGATCCCAATTCTACCATACAAATCTGTCTAGAACAGAGGATGTACACTGGTACAGATAGGAACTGAAAACACAGGGAATACAGGACAGATAAACCCTTCAGGACCATTAAAGAGAGTAGAGACACCAGAAAGGGAAGGGAACGTAGGGGAGAAGGGGGAACCAATCACAATGATGTACATATAACCACCTCCCAGGGAAACAGACAACAGAAAAGTACTTGAAGGAAGACATTGAACAGCATAAGACATGAAAAAGTAATTTATAAATTATCAAGGGTGAGGGAGGGAGGGGGAAAATTAGGAGCTGATACCAAGGCTTAAGTAGAAAGAAAATGTTTTGAAAAGGATGATGACAGCAAATGTACAAATGTGCTTGTACAAATGGAGAGGTGGATTATGATAAGAGTTGTAACTACCCCCAATAAAATGATTAACAAACAAACAAACAAAAAAACGAAAGCAAAACTAATTCTCAGAGTCACTCTTTAAACATCCCTGCTGAGAAAGTCTTTACTTCCACTGTCCCTCTCCTGGGGTGGATGGGTGGGGTGGGTCCAGCTCCTGGACATTTGACCCCTTGGGCCCAGGCAGCAGCCAGTGGACTCATAGTTGGAAGACCAGAGATTCCAAGAGTTGAAAACTCCTGTCTGAACTTGGCCTCCAAAGGCGTTTTTTTTTTTTCCCCAATATTTCCACCTGTGGTTTCTCTGCAAAGAAATCTCCATCCAGACTCCACTTCTCCCCGAGGCTCAGCCGCCACCTGGCCCGGCGTCATGTGCTCCCCCACACACAGACCAGGACCTCTTTCACTGTCTCCGCTCTGCACTGGAGAATCTGCGTGCAGTGGATGAAGTCTGTTCTAGGGGTGTCTCCCCCGACTTCCACCCTCACCTGCCTTTAGTCTCAATGCTCCTGCAGGTTTCTCCTCTCCCGCAGGGCAGGCCTTGTCACACTCATGTACAAACTTGGGAGGCAGTGCCAAATGGTTCCACTGCACTCCTCCTACGTGGTAGGCTGGAGAAAAAGAAGAAGCTGGGTTTTCTTCGGATCCCACTTTCTCCTGTTGACCTGGAAGCCACCTCAAGCCTCCAAGGACCAGACGCTGAGCAGGCCAGGGGCATCAGACAGGCAGAGCTCGTGCCCTCTGGGAACCAGCAGTGTGTCAAGGGCAGATCTCACACATCGGGCAATTGGATGGAGATGAGAAGCTTCTTGCGACAGCATGTGGGGAGTGGAAAGAACTCCGGGGTGCAGGCAGGGGGACATGGAGAGCATGCAGCCCTGGGAGGTGTGCTGAGAACACAGTGTCCCCTCTGCTCTGTTCTCACCCAGCGGGCACCACCTCAACCTCCCCATGAGAAAACAGGTTGGGGAGTTTCTGTGCAATAACTCATCAGAGGCACTGGTGTTGGGAGATGGTGCACAGACTAAGGGACTGTGCACAGGGTGAAGGACACACTGGTGACATGGCCACTACATAAAATAGATCTTGGGACAGAAAAAAAATGACATTTTGGAGGAAAACAAAATCCGTGGAAAGTTGATTAGGGCCATTGTGAGTAGGATTGTAACACACATACACACACAGCCATCAAATCGATTCTGACTCAGAGCTGATAGGACAGGATAGAACTGCCCCTTTGGGTTTCCAAGGCTTTAAATCTTTATAGGTATAAAAAAGTCTAGCCTTTCTCCCACAGAACACCTGGTGGGTTCGTACTGCTGACCGTGTGATTAGTGGCCCAATGTCACTCCCTAAGGAACCAGGACTCGTGGTGTGCAGTGTGTAGACTAGGGTTATGTCAAATGTTAACCTTGTGAAGGGTACACAGAACACTACTTTGGGGGCATCTTTTCTGTAAGTATGACTTTATTTCCCTGTACAGAGTGGTAAAGGACCCTCTGAGTTGCTGTGAGGAGTTAAAAGGGGCTTACTGGTGTTCAGTCAGTCAGTACTGAAGAGATGTGAGCCTCTGTTCATGTTGTATCTGGCTTTACCCAGACACAGTGAGGGCAGAGGGAAAAGGGCGACCTGTTCCCAAGGTCGGAGATGTGTCAAGGGTGCAAAAGCAGCCCTCACAGACCAAAGTAGAAAGCTTAAAAAAAGACAATGAGTGACAAGATGACATGGCAGCAGGCTGAAAGATCCTGAGTCCTGGAACCTGGAGGAGCCGGAGGAGAAGCCACATGGACTTGCCTTGATGGAACTAGACCTCTGGGGCCAGAGAAGTCACGTGGAGACCCGTGCCAGTCTGAGATTCTTCTACCACCACTGGATACACAAGACTCTGCACCCACAGGCCTGTGATTGCTCTGGTATCATTGCATGTGCTTTGTGAGTCTAAAGAGGACTTAGAGATGATTATCAGACATATGGACTAATATTGGACTTAAGGACTTGGAGTGGACTGGGTTGGGATGCTTCGTCAATGTTCCATTCTGCTTGTATATAAACCTCTTCCTTATATACAAAAAAAAGCCCCAAACAATGAATGCATTCGTTGAGGTGCCTTGGCACTGCAACAGTGAAGGACTTGACTACTTACTCGATAAGAGGCTGGTGGTTAGGGCTATTCGGAAGCACCTGGGTAGTCAGGTCTCGGGACCTGCTTCTGAAAGGTCACCTTCGATTTCTCAGGTGGGAAATACCTTGGTTCTTGGCTTCCCACGAGAAAGAATGCACGCCCTCGGAGCCTGGTTTGTGATCCAAGAGGGTTTTTTATCAAGGACGGAGGAAGTTCCAGGCTCGACTGCAAGGAAACACAGGCACCCTGGGGCACTGCACACCCACACACGGTGTGACCTAAAGCCAGAGAGAGACCTTGGCGCGCCCATTGGAAGGCAGAGGAGCAACTGAACCAGAGCCCGGTGGTCTCCAGGTTCTGGCCTTCACGGGTGCCCGCTGAGAGGTGTGGTTGACCCCGTTGGCTGAATTAGCCCACCTGGCTGGGGCTTGACTTGGCGCCTGCCCCCTGAGCCTGCACTGGCTTCCAACTTCCTGTAGGGGGGCCCAGGGCACAGAGAGGAACAAGCCCCTATCCTGCTCCCTACCAGTCCCAACATGGAGCTGCCATGGGTTGGAACTGATCCGACAACCTGGGGTTAAAGATTGCCTGTGCAGAGTAAACAGGACGCTGGCCGGGCTGCTGACTGAAACATTGGGGGCGCCTCAAAGGCCTGGTGCCCTACTTGTGAAAACTAAGCCACAGAGAGCCGGGGGGAGCCCAGTCCCCAGATACCTGACCCCTCTCTGAGCTGGGGGTATCTTGGTGGCAGCTGACCGGTGGAACAGAGTGGGGAAGACTCAGGAAAGGGCTTCAACTGACAAATGGGAGCCTCAGTAGCTGCAAAGAGAAGGAAGAGGCTTTATGAACGTTTCCCAAGAACTTAAAAGATCCTGAGTTTCAGAAAGGGCCAGGAAAAGCACCCCCCTCCTTCTAATGCAGAGGTGATTTGCCATCAGCACAGGCACCTAGGGCAGGGTTCCCTCGGGGTGTAGCAGAAAGACTTCCACACCAGTGGGGAAAACCCACCGGCAGGAGAGGGAGGGGTTGTGGGTGTGTGTGCATGCAATGAGGGTCACCCATTGTCTGGGGTGACAGGCTATGGTCACAGACCTGTCTATGGCAACCCAGGCTAGCCTGTTGCCTGCTTCCAGGTCTGAGACACTGTAATGCAGCAACAAGGAGCACCAAGAAGCTGGGAAACAGTCTGGGGACATTCCGTGTCTGATGGGGAAAAAGTCAAACCAAATTCAGCGTGCATGTGCCTTGTTGCGCTCAGAGAGAAGGGTCACTGTGATGGACCAGGACTCGACTGGCAGTGAGTCTGTTTTTCTGGTTCTGAGGAAGGCCGAGATGGAGGACTGGGAGTTGCTGTCCAGCAGGGTTCCCGGTACCAAGTTATCTCAAGTGACTTGGGAATGTGCCCCTGCCGTGTATGCTTGATGGTGCAGGTGCCTCAGGTGCTCCGTGCAGCAGGTGGGACCCTGGAGGGTGTGTCCTGGCTGCACTTGAGCGCCACCAAGAACTCCTTTGTAAAAACACCACTGGCGGGGCCCTGGTCCCTAAAGGGGACCGTTTAATAGGTCCTGGGGAGACGCCTGGGACAGACGTCATTGCTTAACACTTTATTCTGAAAAGCAACGAAAGAGTGCCTGGCATAATAAACTCTCCATGACCCATCATCCTGCTTACACCACTTTCAACTCTTGGCCGGCGTTACTTCATCTCTAACCCTCCTCCGACAGCCTTGCCCTGGAGTGCCTGGAAGCGATCTCAGACCTCTTAATTCCAGTGTGGTCACATCTGAAGGTGGTTCTCGTGTGCAAACAGGGTTGAGAACTACCATTCCATTCCACCCCCTTCATGGTACAGAGCAGCAAGTCAACCGTGGCCCAGACAGGAGTGGGAATTTGCCAGTCACACCTTTCCACCTTCCCATTCCATGAACACCTGAATTTGGAAGCACTGGAGTGACTCTTGGTGGGGCTTCTGCCCCAGGTGCCAACCCAAGGTCTCTTCTGGCTCTCGGCAGAACCCTGCTCGGCTCCTGTTTCACTGATATTGTTGTTGAAGCGTGCCAGCCCACGGCTTGGTCTGAGTCCTCTCTGGGCTCCCAGGCCCTGTGCTTGAAATCCAGGGGTTCTGTTCTCTGACTGCAGCTCTGTGTGGGCATGACTCCGGGCTGGAGGAGCTGAGTGTTTCTGGCTTCCCGAGCTACAGGAGCTCCAGGCCAAGTGTTCACAGAGGTTCAAACGCTCTTTGCCAGCCAGGTGTCAGGGCCTTGGGCACTGAGCTTCCCACAGAAACCCGGGGACAGGTGTGCGCCCTGTCACTGGATTTCTTCTTGCTTTTCTCATCAGAGAACAGATGCAAATTGTGAAACCCGGGCTTTGTTGACTTGGGACAGCTTTCAGAGGACTGGGATCCTCAGGTGCCCTCTGTGCAGTGGTCAATCAGGGCCAGCCCAAAGGGGATGGGGACAGCCCCCCCCCCCGGGCTACGCAAAAGCTTGTGTGGGAGCAGTCTTGGTAAATGTGGGGTGAGGCGGACTGGGGAGATTTCCTCTCCTGTCTTTATGAAAGCCCACTTCCTCCCCTCCCTCCCCTTACCAGGAGGACCCTGATCCTGGGGTTCTTTCTTCCATGTGACCCTGTGGGGACAGCCAGAAGCCACCCACTCCCTGGCTGAACCCAGAGAGTCTGTTTCCTTCCACTGGGGCTGCCTGGGGGGGGAAACATGGTGCCGGAGGTTACTGACCCACGCCCTGTCAGGCTTTCAAAGACTTAGCCTGAAGTCCATGGGACAGTCACACATGTTCCCCTAAGGACAGGAAGCAAATGTTTTGAAATAAATTGTGGGGGTGATTGCACAACTGAATGATTAAATGGCATGCTATGTGAAGTATATGCCAATGAGTCTATTAAAAAAAAAGATGGACTCAAGCCTGCTATGAAGTTGATTCTGGGTCACAGGAATCCTATAGGATAGAAGAAACCCCAAAGAGATCCTGTCAGGCGGGAGAGACCCCACAGGGGTCCCATAGGGCAGACGTCCCTGTAGGGTTTCCGAGGCTTTAGATCTCTATAGGAACAAAGGGCTTCACCTATTTTCCAGCTGTTCACCACTTGGCTCTTTGGAAACTTGTTGGGACCGCTCCCTCTGCCATCTTGGCTGCTGCTTCAGAAGCTGCTCAGCGCCCTTGACGAATGGGAGAGCGTCAGGTGGGCCCTGTGACCGGTACCAAACACCCCATGCCATAGAGTGATGATGTGGCACTCCTAACAAAATTGTGAACAACAACCAAGTTAACATCTCCTGCACACAAGCACAAAAACACCCACCGCCATCACATCACTTCTGGCCCATCACCACCACAGAGGATATGGTAGAATTGCCCTTGTGGGTTTCCAAGGGGGTCACCCTACACGGGAGTGGAAAGTCCCCGTTTTCTTGTGTGGAGCAACTGCTGGTTTCAAACTGCTGGCCTGGGGGTTTGCAGACCAACACATAACGACCACACCTCCGGGGCTCCTTGGTTTCTGCATATATAAATTAAACAACAACGAAAAAACATGGGGATTGATGGCGACCGTATAGAGCAGGGAAGAACCGCCCCCTCTGGCCTCTGAGGCTGTGACGATTTATGGGGAGGAAAAAGCCTCATCTTTCTTCTGGGCAGTGGCTGGTGGTTTAGAACTGCAAACTTGTGGATGGCAGCCCAACTCGTAACCCAGACTTACATGCACTGGAGAGACAGCTCGACTCTGTCTTATATGGTTTGGGTGGGGGTGGGAGTGGGGAAGGAAACTGTGAAGAAATACATACATGAAACCCAGCAGCTTAATGGGAATGACATCTGGGCCCCAGACTTGAGCTCCTACTGCTTTTGTCACACCCAGATATGACCTCTGCTGAGGAGATTGCTAAAGGCTCCCTGGTGGCACAGTGGGGAAAGCACTCAGGTGCTGACCCAGAGGTCAGCAGTTCAAACCCACCCTCCCCGCTGCAGGATTAAGACAAGGTCATCTGCTTCTGAAAGAGCCACAGCTTTAAGAACCCTGGGGGGCGGTGGGGGGGGTTAGCTGTACTGCCTTAGAAGGGCATTAGGAGGCAGGGACACGGTGAGTCAGATGGACACAACAGGCATGGGTTTGGCTGGGTTTCGTATTCATCTTGGACAAACTTCTGAACAGAGGAGAGACTGGGGGCCACACCCCGCGTGCTGCAAAGCAAGACTGAGCAGGCGCACACGCACGGGACTAGGAGACCGGGGAGCTAAGTGTCATTCTTGGAATGGGGCCTGGAAGTGGCCTAACCACACACCATGCCCACCCCTGGTATTGCCTTCCCAGAAGGTTGGGCCAGTCAACACCTTTGTTTTTCCAGAAACTGGGCCAGTACATCTTCTGTTATTTCAAGCACAGGTTTAACTTGCGTTTTACATAAATTTGCATGCTACACAGGCAACTCCCAGTGTGCAAGAATGCGGTTGCTAGCCTGGGTGGCTGGCATAGTCCAGCCTCGGGCGCTGGCCCGCTGGATGTGGATTTATAGGGACTCCCCACTCTTCCTTCGAAGAGGCCACATGGTGGAGCGACACGTGGGCCAAAGCCAGGCTGCTCAGTCACCTGGCCCTCACACAGGCGGGGATCGTGGGAGGCCTTAGCATTGCGCCGATGAAAGCATCCTTTTTCTCACTGGCACTGTCTCCTCTCTGGCTTCCTGCTGAGCGTCTTCACAGTCAATCCTTGGCTTGCTTGCTTTTTTGGTAAAACGAGGCACCCAGAGATTGAATTGCCCTGTGGAGGGGAAACAGATGATGATTTGATGAGGAAATCCGGCCACGTTAGGTTTTCTCATCTTCTTCACTCTCAGAGTTCTTTCCAAGAGCCTTTCTTGGAAGAAAACAGACCCCCAATCAAAGACAGACCAGGCGTGATGGTGACGCAGCCTGTTGCATGGATGAGGTGAAGGACAGAGGGAGGGGGCCCTTTCCTGGGTCCTGGACCCAGGAAAGTGGGAAAGGAGGCCCCGAGGCTTTCCTGCAGGCCCATGTTTCCTGGTCTTGGGAGAGCCTGCAGCTAGTGCCCTGGAAGCAGGGTGTCCAGGGTCCTTCCTGCAGACTGACTGTGAAGTCTTCAGTCCCACTCCACTCCCCAGGGGCTCTTGTGGATTGGGTTCCAATTCCTAGCCTCTGTCTAGGACAGAGTCAAACTGCCCCTCCCTGTGCGTTTCAGAAACTGTAAACCAAGGCTGGGGAACTTCTGGCCAGTTGACCCTACAAGGCCCCAGAAGTCATCCAGACCAATGAACACCATAGGCCTCACTAAAGAGAAGCTGTCCCAGCCATCACATTCTAACCAGACTCCCTGAGGGGGTTATCTGACCTGCTTTCTGTGTGTCATGAGCTCTTATCTGTACCAGTGTATCATGCTACTGTGGCTTTCTGCTAAGCATCTTCCCAGTCAATTCTTGCTTGCTTGCTGGTCTAGCCCTCAGTGAACGGCAGGACTGGGGTCATGAGAGTGACCAGTGAGGAAGCCTGAAAGAACCAGAGGGATATTGTGTGTTTCATAGATGCTATACTACACCCTGGTTAACTCATTCCTTCCCCGTGACCCCTCTGTGAGGGGATGTCCTGTTGTCTGCAGGTGGGCTTAGGGTCTCTGCTCCAACCCCCCAAGTTCTCAACAATATGCTTCAGTTTTTGTTTGGGGTCTTCTGGTGCCTGTTGCCTGATTCCGCCGACACCTCATGATTGCATAGGCTGGTGTGCTGCTTCCATGTGAGCTTGTGGCTTCTCTGCTAGATGGCCGACCAGCAGAGTCTTTGAGGTGGTGAAAGAAATGTGAAATTGTTCACTATAGGTGAGTGAGTGAGTGCTAGCCTGGCTTATTGGGGTAGATCAACATTGAATTTATTAGTTGGCCTCCACCCCTACACTGACAAGTGTGTGTGTGTGTGTGTGTGTGTGTGTGTGTGTTGGGGAGTGAGGGGCACCTCTGTGTCTATTTCAAGCATTTCCCTATCTGCTTCTCCCCACTGATGATTTATTTCTAAGGCCTCATTCTAAGTACACACATATTGACAATAAAGGTCTGGATGTATCTTAAAACTTGAAGGCTGTGGGCTGAGCCCTGGTGGCGTAGTGGTTGTGTGCGGGACTGCGGCCCACTGGGATGGAGGTTCAATTCGAGCTCACAGGAGCAAAGGCTGGGCCTCCTACTCCCACCACCAGAGGGCAGTAATGCCTAAGAAAAAATTTAAAAAAAACCTTGAAGGCTGCATGCAAAATCTGTGGTGCCTGCTTCCTACCTCTCCCTGGCTGGCGTGGCAGTCGTGGAGGAACAAAACCCATGGGTAGACTCTGGCCCTTGGCCTGTGGCCTTTCAGGAAAAGCTGTGTCTATAGAGAAACAGTTCAAGGGCACAGTTGTCTCTGACCAAATGACATCCACACCTGACCTTCTTGTCCAGAGTCCCAGGCATGCATGGATGTTGGTGTGACACCACTGTGACTGGTGGTCCACCCTGGGGGGCTAGGCCCACCCTGGAGTCCTCTGCACTGATCCACTGTCCTCTCTCTCATGATAACGTGTCAGACCACAACCCCATCATGCAGGACTCTTCCCAGAACTTTTGAAGAGGTAGGGTGTGGCATACCAAAAGGTTATTCCCCAAGCTGTGCCCCCATGATCTATGCCAACCTAAGATGCTGCTTGTTAACACACGGTCAATGACTATACACTTGGAGGTCAACTGCTTAAAGGTTGTCTGCTTGAGGGTTACCCGTCTTCTAGAGCAGGGGTGTCAGATTGGCGGCCACACACTAGGTGGGGCCCACTCCATTCTGACAAGGATAGTGGGTTGTTCCCCTGAAGGAGAGCCTAAAGATAAGGTCAGGTCAACTCAGGGGGTTGGGGAGGAGGGGGGAACCAAGTTTAGGCTGCCATCTTGACTTTAGAGTCAGTCCATCTGTCACATGTGTAGCCCTAGTGCCTCCCCTTCCTATTGTGTGTCCACCCCTAGTTCCCCCACCTCCTGTTGCTGGTGTGCCTACGGTACACTGCCATAGTTATGATGTAACCAGGAGGACTTGCACATCCTCAAAAGTGTATGAGCCGTGATTTGAAGTATGTTCGCTCTCGCTGCATGGACCTGGATGCCGAGGTCGTGGCCAGCCAGGAGGTGAGTCGTTGCATGCCCTCTCTTGTCTGATGTCTCTTTAACCTGACCCCTCAATTACACAACCACCTCTTGGACCTGTTCGATTGTGGCGAATCTTGCCCTGCAGTAGGGGGATTTGACCTTGGGATGTGTGCTTCCTCACCAATGGCGCATCAGGAAGAGAAATAAACCACAGAGAAGAGGGACGCTTGGATTATCTGTAAGGAAGAAGAGCAAACCTCTCCTGTCCTAAGGGCTTCTCACCGGATCTCGTCTGAGAATAGTTGCTTTGGAGCAGGCAAAGGCTATTTGCAAAGATACAGGTCCCCATGCCCCCTTCCGGAGGCTGCACAGAGGCTTTCTCCATGGGACGCTGAGTAAGAGACCTGAGTAGTAGCGGGGAAACGTGGCCCCTCTCTGCAGCAGGGTCTGGGCTGTGGGCTCCCACGAACACCAGTCCCAGGACCTGTGGTTTGGGGAACATGCGAGGTCCAAAGCAACCAGCCAGCCACTGCTGTCTAATCAGGCATTTCGCGTGCACAAGGCTTTACGTTGAGAAGTTCACGTGTCCTGCTTACCTTTGGGGAAGCTGAGCAATGGCGTGGGGAAAGAAAAAGAACAGAGAGAGCAACGAGGACACGTAAGGGCTAGCCACTCAGCCTGTGACCTTAGATGGTGCTCCTAACCCCTCAGAGACTCAGTGAACTCATCGATGTTAGTTGCTAGGTACCACCGTGACCCGATGTATAATAGAATGAAACACTGCCCAGGCCGCACCATCTCTGCCTGGTGCACCCCCATCTGTGTTTCAAAGAAAGCTATTTGGGCCCAATCTAAGCCTCAATGAGTGGCACAGGCTAGTTCTGGAAGTCTTGCTGATTGTCACTTACAAGAAATCTCAGGCAGGTATATTTACCTCTCTCAGATCCAAGATGTCCAAGGTTCAGGGAATCCCTTCAGTGCTATGACTGATCTCATGGAACACAGGTGGCAAAAGCAGTACATTTCTCTTGGCCTCTTCCATGTTCTAGTGGATCTTTCAAGCAGTGTCTAGTGCTGTGTTAGGTCCAATTGTGATATGAATATACAAAACAGAATGGTTTTCCTTAGGGAGTATCCCCAAATCAGAACCAAACTCACTGCCAACCAGGCCATGCCTCCAGGACATGGGAGGACTCATAGTGACCCAACAGGACAGGGTAGAACTGCCCCTGTGAGTGTCTGAGCAGAAAGCCTCATCTTTCTCCCATGGACAGGCTGGTGGTTTCAAACTGGTGACCTTATGGTTAGCAGCCCAATGTGCAACCATTATGCCAACAGGTCTCAAGATTAGCACATATAAGACAATTAGAAATAGATCATGTCCATTGGTCAGTGTAAGACTTGAAAACATAATAAATTATCAAGCATTCATGAGGGAGGGAAAAGGGAAGGAAAAATGAGCCGACACTAAGGACTTAAGTAGAAAAAAATTTTTTTGAAAAGGATGATGGGTGGGCTGAGCCCCGGTGGCATAAATGGTTGAGTGTGGGACTGCGACCCGCGGGTTTGGCGGTTCAAATCCAGCGGCAGCTCTCAGGAGCAGCACTGGGTAGCTCCCACGGCCACCAGAGGCAGTGATGCCCCTCCTCCCCATAAAAGAAAAGGATGATGGCAACAAATGTACAAGTGTGCTTGATGCAATGGATGAATGTATGGCTTGTGATAAGAGCTGTATGAGGCCCCAGTAAAATGACAAGAAAAAGAAGAACTAGATCATGTCATGGTGGTGGCTATGGTCCATAATGGCCCCTCTGGGACACTCAGACCACTGCAGCCAAAACCCCTGGAGTAACTGGTGTCAGAGGTTCCCTGGGAGACCAGGACTGCCTCTATCAACAAGAATCAAATCTAGAGAGGTTTCAAGATGAAGGATGGGCAAACCAGTGGCTTCCCACCTACAGAGAACAGGTGATCTCGGCATTCCCCTCCAGTGAGACAATATTCAGTTACAGTAGCCAGCATTTGCTGAGTCTGTCACTTGGTCCTCCCAGCAGCTCAGTAGAAGGAAGCAAGC
>PVJH01043540.1:0-13559 GCA_004026705.1 Nesogale talazaci | reverse complement strand
TCAAGGAACTTGTATCGAAACCACTCGAAATCAACCGGGCTAAGTGAGGTAACAAAGCAACCCTGGTGACTTACCACAAGAAAATGGCTCCTGCCTGGTACAGAGTCCACGCAGCTCTTTGTGCCAGGCATCTCCCCTGCGGATGAGGATTCCGGATGGCGCCTTTTTCTTCTTCCTCTTGGCTCCAGGTATCTTGAGTTCTCATCAGAGTCCTCAGCAATGGGGCCTCCACACTTAGCTGACCAATAAGCAGAGAGAGTATGAAAGACCCTTGGGGTGGCTTAGGGACCAGGCCTAGAAGAGCCATGTATCACTTCCACCCCCATACCGTTCATCACCGGAACCCAGTCCCATGGTCCCAACTGAATGTAACGTTAGGTTTCTGGAGGTGGTAAGACCCCCGTACTTGGCTTCCTGTGATGAAAGAATTCACGCCGAAGCCCGTTTTGTTATCCAAGCAGGTTTTCAAGAAGGACAAGACAAGTTTCGGGTTTTACAGTCTCAAATGGGTTCACAACTGGACACGAACCACCACGTGGAGAAGAAGAGCATCCATACGTGTAGGTCTTGAAGGGGATCCCGGGAGGCCAGAAGCCCAAGAACCCTAGAAGCTGGAAATATGTGGGCCCAGAGGCTGTGGACCCCAAGCAGACCCAGAGCGGGCGCATGTGCACCTGCCTCTGACCAGAAGCAGGGTAAGAGAGGGTCCCAGAGCAAGCTAGCTCCCTGCCTTTTTGCTCGCCCTCTGCAGTTTATATGGCTCTCTCAGTGTGAACGTGTGGCTCTAAAGGAACATTTGAAGGTTATTATTTCAGATCACGGTGATTTCCCTTGTTTGGAAAAGCATTCTTTAGGCTCTTGGGTGATTTTAAAGTTGTTAGGAGGGACAAGATTGACTCTTTGGTCTCAAGGGTTTGTCAACCCTTGTTGTAGCCCAACTCCTGGCTGGCGGAAGGTGTGGTTGATGTTGGTTGACCTCACTGGCTGAGTCAGGCCCACCTGGTTGATGTTGTGAGCCTGGTCCTAGTTTGGCCGGCCCAGGTGTACCTCCCACCTGGGGCTTGGGTATGAGCATGCTCGTTTGGGGTCTTCATAGGTATCTAGTGGTTACCTGATTTCTTTCCAACCTCCTCTAGGGGGCCTTTGTAGGCACGAGAGAGACAACTCTCTGTCCCTAAGCTAGCTCCCTCACAGAAGCTTATGTGTTTTAGGTGTGTCAGCTATTTCTGAGCAATAGCATCTGTAGATATAACAAGAGCATAAGGGTAATTAGTATCTTCATCATCTGAATTTTTTTTAGTGCCTTACCTTCCTCCTAACTTCCTCAAATAATATTTAAAAGCTCATGGAGAAAGACAAGAGTTTCCAACCCTAGACCCCCACACTGCCTAGTTATGCTCCACAAAGGATCATGTGCAACTCTTCTGGTTGGTAGATAGATAGATAGATAGATAGATAGATAGATACAGATATATTAAGATGACCAGACATGCCACTTTTTAGCAATTTAACAATGTCCCATGGCATTTTAAAATTAAAATAAATATATTACAATACTATTTTTGCATTCTATGAACATTTTTGTTGCTCCATATAGACCAAATTTTTAATCAATACCACCCTCCCTGGGGTCAATGGTGTCCTGCTTAAAATCTGGTCAATGTATATATAGTATATATATACATATATACATATGTATATATACTCTTTTTCAATTTGCAGCCTCAGAAATTATATAGTGACTTCATGTTATGATAAAATGGGAAGTTAGTTATCTTAAATATATCCTCTTTTGAAGTTATATATTCAACAGCCACAGTAGTTTGATTATGTTAATACTGTTCAGGATCTAGACAACAGTGCATTTTCTTTCCAATACAGACATGGGTTTTTCTGGGCGCTTCTAACTGCTCTTTATCCACGTGAAAAATATGCTATCCACTTATCCTTGACATTTCCCCCCCAAAATGCTCCATCATAACAAGTTCTCACTCAACTCCTTTGTATTAACTATCAAAACTTAGCAGCTTGAAATAACAAACAGTCTTTTATCTCAGAGTTCCTGTAGGAAAAGAGTCTGGGTTTGATTAACTGGCCCTCTGGCGCAGCACCACTCACAGATGTCACTCAGGACTGGAGTCCTCTCCAGGTTCAACTAGTGGGGGATCTACTTCCAAGTTAACTTTATATATAGTTGGAAGGATTCGGTTTCTCATGGGTTTGGGCTGGAAGTCTCCCCTTGTCTCGCCCCTGGGCCTCTCCATAGAGCAGATCACAACATGGCAGTTAGCTTCATCATTGTAAGTAAGAGAGCATGAGTGTATGAGCAAGACCACTGTCTTTTGCCCCCGAATGTTGGAAGTGATGTCCCATTGCTTCTGTTATGTTTGTTAGAAGCAAATCACTAGTTCCAGCCCACATTCAAGGCGGAAAGTTTACACAGGACATGACTAGTCCAAGTCAGAAGTCACTAGAAGCTGCCTGCCACCCCCTTTGATTTGTGCCTAGAATGTTCTTTCTCCATTCTCTTTCTTTCTTTCTCCCTTCTGTGTTCATCGGGAGCAGGAAATGTCTAGTCCATCTGCCATTTTCTGAGCTAAGAGGGCTTGCATTTAAGATACGCCATGTTCTGCTCATTCTGCTGGTTGGTGTTGCCAGTATCTATGCATTCATCTACATTATTCTCTTATGCTTTTGTTTTGTTTTGTTTTGTGGCATCACTGCCCTCGTGGGAGTAGGCGGCCCCAGTCTTGCTCCTGGAGAGCTGCTGCTGGATTTGAACTGTCAACCCTGTGGGCCGCAGTCCCGCACACAACCGGGCTCAGCCCATTCTCTTATGCTTTTAACGCGAGTGATTTCAACTTTCTCTTCACCTTCATAGTTGTTATTTCCTGGCACTGATTTAACGCTTTATCCAAATAAATCAATGTGCTTGAATGGGTTATCTCTCATGTAAGAGGACTAGGTATTATTCTCATGTGATGTACCAGGAAACTGAGGCACGGAGACCTAAAAGCTAACAAAAACATCTGTAGTAGAGTCACACACAAACGTAAGTCCTCCCAACTCCAAGTCTGTTTCAGAATACTTTCATCACCACGTTATATCAAAATAAGACAGCCTCCTAAGAGCACCCAGTGCACACCTGAATACATTGTAGGATGTCTTTTTCTCTCACCACCCTTTTACTAATAGCATGTCCCGAACTGGTAGAACTACCCTTTGTTATCTTTCAATACCCGGAGAACTCATCTATCCGGCAAATAATTCACTTGGCAAGCAATTTTCGTCCCTCTTTGACTCTTTCTAGCCACTGTCTCCCTGTGGTGCTCTTGTTCATCTTGAGCTCTGAGAAGACTTGGTTGCTGGGTCCCTTTAGGGATAGTGGCCTCAAGACTAAAGGTCGCCTTGCCTTGTGAACTCCAGCATGGATAGCATTGATCCTACTGTACTGGGAATGACTTTACCTTCTCAACACTGCTTTGCTTTGAGCCCGCGATTGGGAGACCTCGTAGCCATGGGAGCAAGATCACCTGTGGTTTCCTCACAGCCTGTCAGTCTTTGTTCAATCAGAGAGGTCTGGAAAATGGATTCTTTTCTTCCCTTTTTTGTCCCTGCCCAAATGTGGCAGCTGTTTAATTTCAATTAGCAAGGCTTGAAAAAGACTATTATGCCAGGAGTAATTAAAGCAGGAGGGTCTGCCTTGCTCACCTCCACTCTTCTTTCTAATTGAGGATCGGCAGTGTTCCCCAGCAGGGCTGTGAAGTTTGGGTTCTGGGGAATTCTGGTGCCTGGGGCTTTGATGTAGCACTTCTTTCAAACAAGTGACAGAACAGGAAGCACAAGCCTCCAGGAAGGATTAATTTAAGTTTTTAAAGTCTAAAAATTAGCTCTACAGATCAGTCTTGTCTACACCAAACTGCCAACGTGTTCACCTCAAGCCCTCCTTGTGGTGTTTTTTTGTTTGTTTGTTTTTTTCAGTTAGTTGTCTTTAAAAGCTCCTCCTCTGATCCTGCTGGGAAAAGCCAACCCCTTCCTCCTTTATCAAACAAGGATTTGTCCTGGTGGGCACATTAAAAGCTCTCCTATTAAGAAAACCAACCCCCTACTACAACGTTTCATTGTTCAAACAACTCGCCCTGAATGAAGGGAGTTAAGGGAGGGGCACTTTAAAAGGAGGAGGCTAAGGCTAAGGAAATAAACAAGGAAAGGTGAGACCTGCCATAGCAGGAAGCTGTTACTACCCATAGACTGGAAGGAGCAGAAGGAAGCAGTGTTACCCAAGCCTGAGAGAATTAAAGGTGCTTCCCGCAGAAGCGGTGGTGACTTTTGCCAATGAAGTTGAAGCAAGTAAGAAAAGCACCTTCTGCCTTCCGGGATCCTGCACATTCTTCCCATGGCAACCCCGTAATAACTGTTAACTGTTGACTGTTGAATCTTTTATACAAATCTTGTCTCTGGAGCTTGTGTGTAACCAACCTGTGAATACATATAGGCTTCTGAAGGACTGTGAGTGGCCCTATTGGGTAAACAAACTTACCTACCAATAGGAGAGAGAAAGAGGAGTCTATCCCAGAAAGATGTATAGCCCTGTTCAAATCCAGCAGGAACTCTCCAGGAGCAAGGCTGGCCCTCCTACTCCCACCAGAGGGCAATGATGCCCCCCCCAAAAAAAGAGAATCCTTAGTGATTCTCAACCTTCCCATACAGTTCCTCGTATTGTATGACCCCCCCCAACCATAAAATCATTTTTATTGCTACTTCATAATGGTCATTTTGCTACTGTTACGAATTGGGCAACCCCTGTAAAAGGGTTATTCAACCCCCAAAGAGGTCGCGATCCACACGTTGAAAACAGATGATGGCAGTGGGGTTGGTTTTGTGTTTACGTCTTCTGAATACCACAGGACCCACTCAGGTGCTCATTTAATGCTCTTGTTTATTTTTATATCATTAACATATTATAAAGACTGTCATTAAAAACATAAATCTAAACATGTACTTTCTATTTGAGCCCTTGGTATCAGCTCCTCTTTTGTCCCTTCCTCCCCCCGCTCCTACCCTCATAATCCCTTGATAATTTATAAATTATTATTGCTTTCATATCTTACACCAACCACTCTCTCCCTCTTCACCCATGTTTCTGTTGTTCATACACTTCTGGAGAGTGGGGGATGTTATGCATCAATCATTGTGATCAGTTCCCCCTCTTTCCCTCCTTCCTCACCTTTCCCCTCCCTCCTGGTATCACTACTCCCATTTCTGTTTCAGAGGGGTTTCTCTGACTAGGATTCCATGTGGCGTGAGCTCTTTATCTGAACAAGTGTAAATGCTCCAGTCTAGCCAGAACTGAAAGGTAGGACTGGGATCCTGAGTGTGGAGGGGGGAAGCCTCAAAGAACCAGAGGAATATTGTGTGTTTCAACAGTTCTATACTGTGCCCTGGTTGATTCTCCCTGTTCTTGTGACCCTTGGGTGGGGCGGGGGGGAGGGGCGAGGTGTCCTATTATCTACATATGGGTTAGGAGTCTCTGCTCTGACCCCCCTCATTCTCAACAAGATAGTGTTTTCGTTTAGGGTCTTCTGGTATGTGAACTCTTAAGAACACAGATGTAAAGGGAGAAAGGGACTGTACTGAGGAGACATAGAAAGAATTTCACTACTGTTGACAGTAGGATTTTGCAGATCCCTATCCTTCCAATGTGAGCATTACTCTCACCCTCTTGCTGGAGCAATGATCACATGGACACAAGTGCAGAGACACCCCACCATGCCACAGCCAATCATTCCATCTCATGCAGCTAAGTGCAGATTCTTTTGCCAACCTGTTGACACCAGAGCTTGAAAGGTGAACTTCCCTATCGTAGTTTCACTTAACACTCAACAGTCGATCTGCTGGCAGTGAATGTGTGTATTCTGCATCCATGACGAAAAGTCAAGAATTACATAAATTACATAAAACAAGAATTTCTTGTTATCTTTGTAAGCACCACACACCGATATATGCAGCCTGTTTCAGCTAGTGGCTTGGATTTTTCCTTCGCCAATAGTTGGTATGCCTACCAAAAATGCAAACTAAGTTAAACCTTACCTTTGGGCAGAAATAATTAGGATGGAAAGTTGTGTACTCAATCTAATAATGTACTTCTGAGGGGGGGGGTGAAATGAACAACTGAATGTACAGACAGATTAGCACAGAAGAGTCAAGTAAAAGGTCTCCTCTGTCATTTAAAGAAATATCAGTTGACCCTACTGCCCCTTCAGGTATGTGATTTTTCTCCTTTGGCAGTCGAAACTTCTCAAGTGGATGGTTTATGGTTTTTCTTGCCTCTTTTACCCTGCCAAACATCCCTTCTTTAACTCTCCAACAAGCTGACTTCATGGCTTCTTGAAACTATGCCCTCAAATGTCATCCGTATCTGCCTTCTCCCTTCTTGAAACTGACATTCAGCACTCAGGCCTCCTCCTTCCTTTTCCTGAGGAAGTGTTCTCTCCACTCTCCGTTCTCAGTGCTCACTTCACACCTCCTCCTGTTCTCAACATTACAATTCCACATTCTCTCCGGAATCATAGGCCCTGAGTTATTGGGGATCTTAGTTGAGTTTAAAGAACAAACATTCCTCTTACAGGTCAAGAAGTTAGAAGTCCAAAGTCAGGGAGTCAGTTAAGTCTTTCTTTGTCTCTTCCTGTTTCTAGTAGTTTTTAGCAATCTTTGGCACCCTTCTGTTTACTGATGTATCCATCTATCAGTATCTGTCTTCCTCAGTTTTGTCTTCCCCTCGGTATAAGACATCACAATGGGAAGGGGGGCATCTAAGATAAGGAGGGAAGAAGTAACCAAGCAGTAGGGGAAAGATGATGACAAGACCTTAAAGGGATTGCTGGTCCTCCCCTTCCTCTTGTCCCTCGGTGAATCACACAGAAGCTTCTGAGTTGCAGAGCAGACTTGAAGACTGGGCACGATGAGAGAAAGAAAGGGGTTGTTGCGGGGGTGAGGAGGATCAGAGGAGGCAAGGCTAAGGGAAGGGTCTCCAATTGAGTGTGTAGTTCCTCCTTTGTTTGGCATGACTGGAAAGTACGTGGATTTTAAATCCGCATCCTAGGTTCAAATGGCTCTTCTTTTCCTAACAAATCATCCAGAATGGTTTGGGACATCAACTAAGATCAAGACCATCCCCTAGTGACAGTTAGTTCTGAATGAATAAGATTTGACCTTGGCTGGTTGGTGTAGATCTTATATGAATGATTTATCCAGCAGGGGAAAAATATTATCCATATGAGAGAATTCAGAAAGAGAAAAATCTAATTATGTAGGTAGGTATGTATACTCGGGTGTGGTTGGCGACTATATTCTCTTCTGGCAAATCCAATGTAGAAATAACTACACTTAGGAGGTATCTTTTCGCAGACTGTGAAACATTGATCTTTAAGAGTTTTGTGAGAGAGTTGACTATAAATCACAGGGCCCTGTGTGCTCTCTCCCAGAACTGTGTGAAAGGAGGTCACCCCACAGCCAGTTGATAGTATCTGTGTACAGCACATGGTCCCAGATCTGTCCTCTCATCTACCTTGTGCGCATGTAGAGAAAGCCGGGCAAGTGGCCTTGACTTGGACCTGTTACTGTCACACTGCCTATGACAGCCCACAACACCCACAGTGGTTTCTTTGCACCTTTTCATGCAGCTGCAGTTAGACTCACATTTATGGTCACTGCAGGAGTAACCAGAGAGGAGCAAAAGATCTTGGTGAGAAAATGATTATCTTTCCAAAAGAAACCATCCATTCAGGGCTGACCTATGGCAGAAGCCCACTCACTCCATTGCCAAACCATCCTTCCAGCAAAATTCTCCCTCTGGGCTGCCACCACTCCTGACCCAGACCTTAAGAGGAAATGAGAAATAAGAAATGACCCTAGCTTCAAATAATCAAAGCACTCCTCAAGATTAGGGAAAGGAGTATTTGAAATCGTATGCCTTGTTTCTAAAGTTTCCGCCATGAGACTGTCCTTCCTGTGGCTCATTAGACCAGACGGGACTCTTTCAGTATGTACATGTGGCTGGAAAGTAAAACTGAAAATGTTTGAGGGATATTATCCAGATAGTGGTGATTTCCTTTGTTTGTTAAGATGCATTTATGGTTTTTGAGGAATTTTTTAAATTGTTGCGAGGGTCAGGATTGGTTCCTCCACCTCAAAAGTTTGTTGACTCCTGTTCTGAACTATAAGGTCTTGTACCAGAGCCAGAAAGACAAACTCCCAGGCCAGAAACATCACGTGTTTTACAGGGGCCTGACCTTCATAATGTGTTTCTCCCCGATCAAAACTCCAAGCGACTAGTTTATCAAGAGGGCTTTCATGTCTGCCAAAGCAGTATGCTCGCTATTGAAACATTTTCCAATGTGGAAGCCACTAGACAGCTGACCAAAGAATCGATACATTTGGATTATGGGGTTGGTGAAAAATATTGAAGGTTGAATGTGCTATGAGAGACAAGACTTGGTCTCCCATTTGTTGGACTTGCGATGGGGCAGGTTCCATCCCTGGGGAAGATCATCATGGTTGGCAAAGAAGCGACTCGTCCCAAAAGCAGCAGCCCTTCCGCGCCATGGATTATCACAGTGGCTGCAGCAACCGGCTCAAAAACAGCGCGACAACAGTCAGGGTGGCTCAAGACGGATGCATGGTACAGCATCTTCCAATCTCACATGCACGAGCACCTGGAAAATCATGGCGGTTCCTTCCCGGGGCTTTGAGGTACAGGAAGGACTATCTGGGAGCAGTGGGGATCCGTTCCGTTCCACGGAGAATGGGAACCAACTCCGTAGTGCCTTAACACTAACAAGACACATAATACTGTTGTGATCTGAATGCATTAAAAATAGACCGAGCAAACCTTCTGTTTTTCGGCCACCTGGAGGCATTGCAAGTGCGCAGTATGAGCCAGGAGCTACTGTACCAGACGGGGCAGAAATAGAACTCCCCCGTTGCCAGCGTGCAATTGGACGGCACCGCTGCTCTGACGCTAACATTTAGCACTAAGCCTTCGCAAACCTCGGAAAGCCATGTGAGCGTAAATCATGAAGAACAGCCCACCTGGTGCTCGCCAGGGAGCAGAGAGCTCCCGGGACAAGGACTGCCTTTCCTCGTCAGTCCCACATAGCGTCGTGGGCACGCTCAGGGCTGTCAGGTGCCATCATGATCCCGAATCTGCCCCCCTCCAGAACGATCGAGCGTTTCACTCAAAGAGAAGAGAGGGATGCGACGAATATGACTGGAAGTCAAAAAATGGTAGCTCCCGAGAAGCGAACTGAAGGCTCGTGATGTTCAGAGAAGGAAAACCTGCTTCCGGCTCAGAGCACCGGCTGCCTCTCGAAGGAGAAATGAGGCCCAGCTAAAGGGGTGGTTCTCTCTCAGAGCATTCAGCCCAGACGTCTGTGGAGCTGGGGGGGAGGGGGGGGAATATGGGGGTCCTCCAGTTGTCCCAGGCATTCTGCTCAACCGTGAAGGAATGAATGACCTAGAGGTGAGGTCAGCAAATTGCAGCTGGCCAGCCCATAGGCGGCTCTTTCACTGTGAATGTGCACCTCTGAAGAAACGTGGAAAACATGTGAAGGTAGCTATTGCAGATCACGGTGAGTTCGTTTGTTTGGAAAAACATATTTAAGGCTCTTGAGTGATTTTTAAGTTGTTAGGAGGGGCAGGATTTGGCTCTTGGGGCTCAAGAGTTTGCTGACCCCTGGCCTAGGCCAATCACCCTCTATTTTGAGTAAGGGTCCACTGTAGGGACACTAATTCACCCCAACAAATAACAAGATACAAAATTGCCAGGAACGCCAAAGACACAAGACTCTGGGTTGAGCTCTCAAGAATGATTCATACCACCAAAAGGACAGGTGTCTCTTTTGTGATCATGAAGTGGTGTAAATAGGACGTGGCCACCAATTAAAAAAGAAAGAAAAATAGGGCTGAGTCCCGGTGGCATAGTGGTTGTACGCGGGACTGCGGCCCACTGGGATGGAGGTTCAATTCCAGCAGTGGGGCTGGGCCTCCTACTCCCACCACCAGAGAGCAGTGATGCCCAAAAACAACAACAAAAAAAAAGAAAGAAAGAAAGAAAAATAATCCCAGCACAATTGTGCTAGATAAGGTGTATTGTGCCAACCAAGTCGATAAACACATGTAGGGGGTGGACACCAGGAAAGTGGGTGAAGGGAGACAACGAACAGTGTAAGATATGACAGAACAGTAATAATTTATAAATTGTCAGGAGTTCATCAGGGAGGTGGCAAGGGAGGGAAAAATGAGGAGCTAATACCAAGGGCTCAAGTAGAAAGCAAATGTTTTGAGAGTGATGTACAAACGTGATTGACCAATGGATGATGTATGGATTGTGGTAAGAGTTGGATGAGCCCCCAATAAATGATTTTTTTTTAAAACATGTGGGATTAATTGAAGAGCAGTTTAATTGAAGAGCGGAGATATAAATGGCTCAGTGAGCCTCGCCCTTTTGTTTCTCTGATCTCTTGCTCTCTGATGGTTAGACCAGGGTGCAACTGCCTTGGCTTGTTCTTGGCCTTAACTGGCAAGGCTCACTTCCTGGAAGACATCCCTGAGTAAAAGCCACATGGACTTACCCTGATGTAGCCCTGGGTGCTGGAGAAGCCGTGTGGAGACCCCTGCCAGCGCTGAGGCACTTACACCACCACTGGATTCAAAGACTTTCTACCCACTGGCCTGTGATCCTCTTTCGGTCCACATTCGGTGTGTGTGTGTGTTTTGTGAGTTTCAGGAGGGCTTTGTAGATCGGTGTCAGATATAAGGGCTGTGTTAGTCTGGGTGGACTAGAGAAATAAATTCATAAGCATGCATATCTATATAAGGGAGAGGTTTATATACAAGAGCAACTGTACATGAAGGAAGCATCCCAACCCAGTCCAGTCCAAGGTTATAAGTCTGATATTAGCCTATATGTCTGATACCAATCCATAAGTCCTCTTCAGACTCACAAAGCAAATGCAGTGGCGCCAGGACAATCATAGACCAGTGAATGCAGAGTCTTGTGCACCCAGTGGTGGTAGAAGCATCTCAGCACTGGCAGGAATCTCCCCATGGCTTCTCCAGTTTCCAGGACTCAGGGTCTATCAGCATGCTGCCACGTGTCTTGTCAGCTGCAGTGTCTCACGGGGACTCAGCCTTGTGTCTTGTCAGTAGAGCATCTCCAAGGAACTGACTGATTGAGTCTCTCACCTCCAAGAGGGAAATCCAACCAGATTTCCCAGAATTCTCAGGAGAAAGCCATGCCCACCCAGAGGTCTCATTGGTTATCTCCAGAATGACAGGTTAGACTCCACCCCTACACTCCCAATCCTGAAACTGACACCAGATTAGTGACTGCCAGAAGGACTAAGTCAGATTTATGGGCTTGACCTGTACAGGGATGGGGTGCTTTCTGAATGTACACTTACCCTTTATATAAAACTCTCTCATACATACATGAGTTTCTGTGGATTTATTTCTCTAGTTTACCCAGACTAATACAACCACCATGGTGGTGCTGCCAGATGAACAGCGGCCCCAGAAAATACGTGGTTCGCTTTTACCCTCCACATTTCACAGAGATACCCTCCAGCGGAAAAACTTAGATCACCTCCCAGCCGTAGGGGCAAAAACCTATGAAAAAAACAGTGCAGACTGGGCCGTACATAAAGGGTATTGTAAACAGGAGAAATCCATTCTGCCTCCTGTCTCCAGCCCACAAGAACCACCAAGGATGGAGGCTAAATTATCAGCCGTACTCCAGGGTGGAGCAATCTCAAAGGTCGGACCCCGAGCTCTTCGAAAAGACTCCTAAATGCAGAAATCATGCGGCAGCACACAGAGAAATACATTCACAGGGAAGAGACGTCTAGAAAATATGTTAAGGGTGCCCTCTAAGGAGCCCTGGCGGCACAGTGGGTAAGCACACTGCTGTTAACCAAAAGGCCAACAGTTCAAACCCACCAGCTATTCCATGGGAGAGCAATGTGGCAGTTGGTTTCCATAGAGATGTATAGCCCTGCAAACCATATGGGACTGTTTCACTCTGTCCCACAGAGTTACTGAGCTTTGGGTGCCCTGTACAAGTCAAGGGCTCCACCACCATGCCGGCTTTTTTGCTTCGAGACAGACGCTTGCCTTATCTAGGTGTTTGCAAAGAGCAGCATAGCCTGGTGGGGCTGCGTAACAATCCCTCCCAAACACGCACGGTGGAAGGCTTATGGGGGCTCTTCTGGGGTGAATTTCCAAGTCTGAAAAAAGCTCTGAGCTAGCTGGCACCCGGTTCCCAGTTTTGTGTGTCATATCAGTCCCCACCGAGGAAAGCAGGCAGCAGGTAACAGTAGAACACACCTGTCTGTAGCAGCTGTTTGATGTTAGCTGGCTTTGATTGTCAACCGAGCAATTTGCTTAGGCTTTGGAAACAAAGGAAGGAGATTCTCAAGAGTCAGAGGAGCAGGTGACAGGCAGCATGCCTCTGCTCCCAGCCGTCAGAAAGAGAATGCTGCTTGAGAGATTGGCACCAGAGGTGGTGCACTTTGAGGACGTGACGGCCTCCTACGGGGAAGTAATGGGATTGCTCATACAAAATGCCAGCTCCCCATCCCAATGAAATGTTGATGCCATAAAGACAACACTACTCGTAAGCAATGCTAACAGTCAGGGTGGGACTTAGGTGCAGAGAAAACACTCCGTTCTCAGCAGGGTTAGCGAAAAGCATCGGTAAGGACCGCATGCAAACCTATCTACTCGGCACTATGTCCTACACATCTTTGACAAGATTTCTGTGTAACGGTGTATAAGGCACCATGATAACCATTGTGTCCAAGAGGAAGATGAAGAGAAGAATATTCTCCCAAGTAATGTATGGCCCAGTGGAGAAGTAAAGAACCAGGTGAGGTGAAATGTCTGGGATGCTGACATTGCTTGAGTTTCGGTGGAGGGAAAGGAAGAGGATCTGGGACACCTTCCTGAAGGAGGAGGCAGTCTCTGGGAAAGCCTTCATGAGTCCTCCTCACGGGGGACTCCAATCCTCTGAACTCTTGTCACCTGACCAGCCCCTGCCATCTGGTGGAGTTGAGTCCTTCAGGATCTCTGGTCCTCTCATTTAGATCTGGCCTAAATAATAAGCATTGAGAGTATTTTGTAATGAACTGAGATAAGGTATATAAAGAAGGATGTTTAGTCATATAGAAGGTAATTAATAATTATTAGTCCTTTGGGGGGGGATGGAAATAGCCCCAGAGGAAAAATTAAATGTTCAGACATTCTGTCTCCACTAAGCTAGACGTCCAGTTCAGTCCCTTGACCGCCTTCCATGTTAAAGGACTGATATTGAGGGTTTGCTCAAGTTCTTCCTTATTATTTGAATGAGAGTCAGACATTTGTATTTGAGAAATATATTCACTCTCACCTTGGAGAGAATTAACTCTGAAAAGAGCTATTTTTTGTCTTGTTTTGTTTTGTTTCTAATCTAACTATGAGACTCAGAAAAGACGTATCTGATTTTAAGTGGATTAAAATCAGGT